>BPTQ01000008.1:251715013-251978145 GCA_019973895.1 Chrysanthemum seticuspe | reverse complement strand
CAAAAACCGTAGCACCAGCATCAAGTAAGATCCAGAATTACACTTTTTCTTCTCCAAGATGGTTCCATCATTACGGGATTTTACAACTCTATGGTTTAAACCGAGAAATAGTATCTTTCGCGGGATTTTACAAAACCAAGAATAAACCGTAAGATAGATCCGGAAATGCTCATTACTTTAACCAGGATGTTTTCATTGTCACGGGATTTTACAAGTCTATGATTTAAACCGAGAAATAGGTTCTTTCGCGGGATTTTACAAAATCAAGACAAAACCGTAAACAATGTCAGCTTGAATGTGTTATGACAATTTTGGTTTCGATGAATATTTGTTTTAGGGGAACATGCAGCGGTTCATCAACGAATCATTTACCAACATCAACAACCATCCAATCAACACTTTGGTAAACACATCATTCACGCATTCTGTCGGCTATTGTAGTGACCACATGGAGAATTAATCCTGATATGCCAAACTTGATCATGAAGTGAAATTTCCCAGATTTGTTACTTAAACTTGTACTAATCCTCGTGAAAAAGAGACGGTGTACCCAATGTACAAAACCTCTCGACATTCTCAACTGAGTGAGACACCGAAGTGATAGCTACGTTGTGGGTTAAGCGAGAAAGAATCACAACCGTAACTAAATAGCCAAGTCTTTATCACCCTCTGTAAATGCCCAAACAAGTCATCTTCGCGGAAGGGTAGAAAGAAAGAAGACGAAAATAAGTAAACATGCCCGGAAAACCTCACTTCAAATCCAAATAAGAAATACCGAACAACAACCCCGTAGTCAACAAAGTTCAACCATCAATTCAAGCCGTGACGTAATATCCTTCGTGGAGATGCATAAACCAAGTATCACAACATCTTTCAACATCAACTCGCAACAGGTCTTTTTGAATAATCAAAACACATCATCACCTCTCATTATCATTAATTCTCCTTTTATAAAAGACTCATATACTCCAAATATTGAGAAGTCGCACATTATCCAAATATGAGAGGCCCGTACCAACATTAGCCGTAGACAGAAGAGTCATCCGTTGAACATTGAAGACCAAAATACTCATCATCAAATGATATAGAAATTTATGCATCATCAACTGATATCAAATGATAAGTCTAATAAAACGTCTCAAAAAAATAAGTCAATTTAGCCCAAGTTTATTGCCCAATCCATCTGATCCTCCTTAGCATAATTCAAGGAAAACCCCTTGGTCCAACACAACATGTTCGGCCCAAATAACAAATAAACACAAAAGGACTTTGGCCCATGTAGAAGATTAGTACCCAATCCATATAGCAGTTAGTATAACCGGTTATAAAAAACAAGTCATACCCTAAATATTAGGTCACTTATCCTAACCCTAAACACTTCACACATAATTTTTTCCGCCCCCCTCTTCTCACCAAACTTCTTACAAATCTCAGATTCACAATTCATACATCAAATCAACACACTCATATCAATCGAGGCCCAACACCATCTTCATTACAGAAACAATGATAACCACACTATCCATAGACCTTTATTACAACGACACAACCAATATCCATTTGTACTTTCTCGCACGACTCATAAAGATTCCGAGTATGCCACAGGGATGGCGAGACAAACATGGTTCGATATAGCCACAGGGATGGTTATGTTATTGAGGCAGCCTTCGACATCACACAAAAGGTTCAAGGTAGGTATCACTTGTTGTGTTGAGTCATTAAACGAACAAAAAGAAATAGAGACTAACGAAATTGTTAATACTCTATTCTTTTAAATTCGAATATTAGCACAAGATGAGAGGTGAGATGATAAATGATTTTCATAGTGATTACTTTCATTTAATCGAACTTAGAGGTGAGATGACAACAGATTTGTTGTTATTTCATATCATTTATGGTTCGAATAAACATAGTGAAGGCAGTCTTCAAAAATTAAATCAATGATGAGTCCCCCATTTTTTCATTCGAATAAAAAAACCTTAAAGGTTTTGATATGAGCGAAACTATAAGGGCTTCTGAGATTCGTTGTATATTTTCTTTTAATTGACAAGTTATGTGCACAATGATGTTGCGAGTTATGTTGGTGAAGTTGTGAGTTGGAGTTGATAAATGTAACGAGATTGTTAAATGAAGAGACTGTGGTCGTTGTGATGCTTGTTTATGGTTTTGAGGTCAAGTGGTCGTGGTCTAGTTCTTAGTCATTCTTCATCTTCATTTCTGTCACATCAAGTCGCTAGACTCAATAGTCAAAACGGTTTAGTCAAGTTGCAAACAGTTTTTCAAAGCAAGTCGCTAGGTCATTTTCCGTACCAAGTCGCTACTTATCTTAATAAATAACTCGCTATTGACTTTAAAGAAAGTCAACAAGATAACCAAGTCGCCAACTTTTCTTGACATAAGTCGCTATCAATATAGTGACAAGTCGCTACATAGAATACATTGCATCTGGACAGATATTAGGATAAGTCGCTAGGAAGAATGACTACAAGTCGCTAGCAAGATTTATGGGTTTTCCGGCGTCTTTTCCGACCAAGATTCCGAACATATTCATAACGAACCCAGAAAAACTGCATAAAAGATGAAATTTACTGTTTTGACCATGACAACTTGACCAGATTCATACAACCCATCTGAAGATACGAATGTTTAGGCCACAAAGACAGTTTAACCATTTGGACCACAAAACAGTTTCTTGACCAGATGTAACACAAAGAGAACAGTTTCATAAAGTTGTGTTAAAAAACAGTTTAACCATTATAATAGACGGAAAACAAATAAACCGACCACCAACATACATAAAAAAACAGTTTCAAACACGAATCAAAACCACAAGAAAACATCAAAACACAATAACCATGGCTCTTGATACCAATTGTTAGGATTCAAATATTATGTGTTTGATGATTCGGGTGGTCTTGGGAGATCAAAATACATGTTAGCCATTAGAGAGAGAAAGTTAGAGAGAGAGGGTGTTCTTGCTAGAGGTTTACACAAATTGTAGAGTATTAGATTATGAAGCACCACCCCTTCCATGGATGGAAGGGGTATTTATACTTACAAATACACGACCTCCTATCGGCCTGTGGATCAGGGATACAGTGGGTAAAGACCCGTCCTTCCTCCACGGTGTTGCACTACGCTAAACTAAACTAATAACTAACTAATAAACTGATAAATAACGTAACTAACGACAAGTCTACGAGCTAACTCAAGCTAGATAACATTTGGGGTGACCGACTCTTCACTAAGAAATTTTCCAATTCCTAACAAACAACAACACAAACAATATCTATTGCAGTTTAAGCAAGCAAATCCAAACACCCTTTACTTCACTGTTTTGATGATTTTTCAAAGCAAATCATAGATTTAAACCATGAACTTGATTCATAAACTTAGATTATCATATATTAGGACTAAACAAACATGAAACAACAACAATAACAACATAAAACCAAGAATCTAGACCTAAGCTAGTTTAACTGTTAAAATGAAATTTTTGTTAACTACTATTTTAAAAGAACAAGAAACTGATATTAATGATTAATTACACTTAACTAAAGATAATGAACATAAAAACACAAAGATTCAAGCTACTAACTAATTAAAACAGTGAAATGCAAAAATTAAACCAAAGGCTTACAAATGCTTCCAAGCTTAAAACTGAGAACAAGAACCAATGAACACCCCTATTAGCTTACCACTAAGCTTCTAACCCAAGGCCATCCATAATCTACCCTGCTCCAGCTGTGAATGCCATTTCCAAGTGATTTTTGATTTTTTCACTAATTAATTTGTATTTTTGGTGATTTTCTGATTTTGCTTCTAAACTGACTTTTAGTGTATCTAATAGCTTTTATAAGCTATCTGGGAGCTTATATGTACCAAATCAGTCCATAATAACAACTAAAAACAACATTTTCATAATATGAGATTTTTGAAATTGAAAACTGCATAAACTGAATTTGAAACTTAAAACTGAAAGTAGTTCACAAATACTTGAATTAACTTATACAAAGTACTAGGAAAGCTTAAATTACACTGAGATTTTGAGAATAATAAAAACGACAATGGAAAACTAAAATTACACTAGATCATTGGATACATTGCATCTCTCTCCCTTTATAATGACTTTTGTGAATCTCTGATGACCTCTGATTGTTTCCCACCAAATTCCAGCCCTTGGATCTCTCTAACTCATCAAAACCGTCCACTTGGATTTTTGGCGCCAAATTCTTCAAGGCATGTTTTGCTATTAATTGGAGTGGTTTGAGTCAATTAAGAGTATTTGGGTGTTAGTGGAGGTGGAGGGGACAAGGTAAGGGGGGTGGAGAAAAAGGAGGGAAAACCATGACTGGTTTTCGGGATTCAGCTTGGGAGAGGGAGAGCTACAGTGAACGTGGTTTTTAGGCGCGTATGAGGTGTTTTTGACTTTTGTTGACCGGGTATAATAATAACGAGGGTGGGCTGGTTTTGGTGGATTGGATTTGGGCTTTGGACTTTGGGCATGATATTAAAAAGGATCCGTTTGGTTAAGTGATATTATAAGGACCAAAAATGCAACTTCTCCAAAGATGAAGGACTGATCTTGACAACTTTCCAAACTTATCACAAGGACCAAATTTGACAAACTTTGATAGTACAAGGACCCTTTTTGCATAAAATCCATTTTTTAAAAGTCCAAGGACTATATTTGCAATTTTTCAAAGTTTAGGGACCTTTCTTGCCAATTGACCAAAGAATCATTCAAGGACCAATTTTAACAACTTAGAATATTTCAGGGGCCTTGAATGATAAAATTCCACATTTTTGAATTTCAGGGACTAGATTTGACAACTTTTAAAACTTGGGGGACTAAAACTGCCAATTTTGCAAACTTGATACATTTTTCATCTGATTTTGATATTTTTGCATTTAAAACACATAAAACACTGATTTGTGATATTTTGATCATTTTGATGTGTTTCTGAGTGTTTTCAGATGATTTTGCAGTTTAGACTGTACAAAAATGATGAGTATTTAGACACTCATCAAATCCACATATTTTTCAATACCATATCTCAACTTAGAACTTAGCACATAATCATTAAACCTGATAGGTTGCTTAGACTCTCTACTAGACCTTCTTAACATAGGAGATTGAGTATCAGACTGCACATCAACATTTTCATAACTAGATTGAGATGACTCATTTAGATTTTGACTAATATTGCCCTCAGACCAGTTTTGGTCACCATAGTTGGTTGCAGATTGCCACCCTTCATGTTGCATTTGTGCAGCATCTGTGTTAATACCTTGTGTATTATCTGCTGCAATAGTGAAGGGTGTCTCACTACCATCCTCAACTGGTGTATCTCTCCCATCATCATAGGGACTTTGAGACTCAAGATTATCAAAAAAATTCAAATGATCTGCTTCCTTTACACATTGTATATCTGCAGAATCATAGGTTTTCATTTTCAGAGGAAAAACATTTTCATAAAACCTTACATCTCTATGAAAAAACACATTTCTAGAATCTAGGCTTAAAAGTTTATAAGCCTTTTTAACAGTAGAAAAACCAATTAGAATACATTTTTCAGATCTAAAACTCATTTTATCATGATTATTCAAAATAGTTGCAAAACAAAGACAACCAAAAGACCTCAAGTGGGAAAGATTAGGTTTTCTTTTGTGAATCATCTCAAAGGGACATTTACCTTTTAAAACAGAAGATGGCAGCCTGTTAATCAAATAGACAGCAGTCAAAATACAATCAGACCAAAATTTCAAAGGAATTCCCCCTGAAACATAAGACTCCTTGCCACATTAAGCAAGTGTCTATGTTTCCTTTCAGCAATCCCATTTTGCTGAGGTGTATGAGCACAAGAAGTTTGATGTATTATATCAAGTTCAGAAAAAACATGATGCATTTTTTTATTCACAAATTCAGTTCCATTATCAGACCTTACAGTTTTAATTTTTGAATTAAACTGATTGGAAAACATGTTTATAAAAGTCACAAAAACATCAAAAACTTCATCTTTAGTTTTAACTAAATATACCCATACAGCCCTAGAGAAATCATCAACAACAGTCAAGAAATATCTATAACCTTCTCTGCTAGTGACTCTGTATGGACCCCATAAGTCAAGATGAACAAGTTCACCTAAAATCTCTGACTTATGGTCTGACAAAGGAAAAGGCTCCCTTGTTTGTTTAGCCCTATGACAGATTTCACAAACAGGCACAGAAGTATTCTTGGAGAAACCAAGATCAGTTTGAAGAACATTCAAAACTGGATCAGCAGGGTGACCCAGTCTATTATGCCACACAAACTTAGACACATTATGAGACATAATCAGACTACAATTACTCACAGAATCAACAGGATGCATATCAAACAGATACAGACCATCAGACTGGCTACCAGTCCCCAAGACATTCTCCCTTTTCAAATCCTGAATATAACATTTATCCTCATCAAAACCAACAAACATTTTGCTATCTCTGATCAGTTTATTAACAGATAAAAGACTAACACAATAACCAGGCACAACAAGAACATCATATAAAACCACATTATTAGTAAGCTTAAGATTCCCAACATGACTGATAGTAGCAAGAGTGCCATTAGGATGACCAACAGTAATATGTAAACTAGATATATCAGCAATGTTAAACATTCCTTTAGTAGAGACAGTAAGATGCTGATTAGCACCAGAATCAATTATCCATCCCAATGTCAAACTCTTAACAGTAAGACTAGAATTAGCAAAATAATACTTAGAGAAGTTCATATTAAACCAAACATTATGATTATAGAATGAAGCCCTACCTGCCATGTTGGCATGTATGCTTCCAGTAGAAGAATCATTAATCAAAGACAAAAGCTTCTTCATCTGTTCAGAAGTAAAACCAGAAGAAGTGCTAGTAGAAGAAGATTTGTCAATTGGTTTAGCCTCAACATTAGCATTAAATGTTTGTTTAAAACTATTTTGCTTAAAAGAACCATTTGGTTTAGAAAAACCAGGAGGAAAACCAATTATTTCATAACACCTTTCAATAGTATGTCCAATTTTACCACAGTTTTTGCAATTTAGATTAGGATTAGGACCTCTATTAATAGTGTTATTATTATTAGGAGTACTCCTAGTGTTATTATTAGTATTATTATTAAATCCTCTTCTATTGTTATTAAAAGACTTAACAGCAATAGAAGAAGCATTCAGTTTAGATTCAGTAACACTAGAAGACTCAGGAACACCCCTATGAGACTCCTCTCTAGAAACAGTTATATAAGCATCTTTAACCTCTGGGAGAGGATCCCTAGTTAACAAAGAAGTTCTAACAGGTTGATAACAATCATCCAAACCCATAAGAAACTGCATTAATCTCAAAAGTTGATTATGCAACACCAACTCTTTACTAGCAGCACAAGAACACTTAACATCACAAACACATATAGGCACCTTAGTTAAAGCATCAAATTCTCTCCATAAGGAGTTAAGCCTATGATAGTAATCAGCAACAGAAGTACCACCTTGTTTAACACAATTAATTTTTTGTAAAAGACTATAAACCACAGAACCATCTACTTTATCATATGTTTCTTGTAATTCTTTCCAGACACATGCAGCATTATCAGAATAAACAAGACCCATATAAACATCTTGAGATACAAAATTCATTAACCATGTTAAAACAATAGCATTGCATCTATCCCATTGAGCAGCAAGCACATTACTAGTAGAATAAGTTTCTTTAACACAAGAACCATCAACAAAACTGAACTTATTCCTAGCTTGTAAGGCTAATTTCATAGCACCAGACCATATTCTATAATTTTCAGTTCCAACAAGTTTAAATGGAATAAGAGCAGTACCACTATTATCATTAGTTTGAATATGAAGAGGATTACCAGCATCCAAATTACTAATTAAGATTTCATTATTACCACTAGGTTCACCAATAGCCATAATGAGACAGAGATAAACAATTAAACCAACAGATAACAGAACAAATAACAACCAAGAACAACTAATAAACCAAGACAACCACAACAGTCACAATCACAACTTCTCAAACCCAAAACCTATCCTCCTTCGACCTAGACACAATAAGCTAAACTCACACCCAAGAGTAACCAAATACCAGTCAAGAAGACTGAGAGTGGCCAGAGCAGGTTTCCGTACCACTCACGGTGGTAGGTCAAGATGTTAACCACTCTGTTTACACCTTCTTGACTAAGTAAATGTTATCTTAAAAGATAAGAAATATACTTACAGTGAAAAACCAGCGGAATGAAGTACAAACTCACTAGATTCACTTAGTCTAGTGAGATTGTAACCAAGAACAGGCCCAAAAATATCAAGAAACCACCAGGGATAAAAAAAAACCCCAAATAACCAAATTAGGGTTTCAAGAAACCCTAACCAAATTACCCACAAAATCACCAGATCTAATCCCAAACAGATCAAATCAACCACGACCGTTAAGGAAACAGCCTCAATTAACCAAATAAACCTCCAATTGCAAAAATCCCCAAATCAACCTTTGAAACCCTAGAAACTCAAAACCACCAGATCAGAACCGTGCGCTCTGATACCATGTAAAAACAATCAAGAGCACACAACAATCAATACGTACACCCAACCAACCACCCCATGGTGTAATTTTATTATAACAATGTCAAGTAGATAAGTCCCCAATTGGGTGCTTATCAAACGAATACACAAGAAAGGATTGATCTCTTCTAGGAAGACACCAATCAACCTCACTACAATAACACTCAACACACAAACTACAAGACCAAATGAAGGGGTTGATCTTGATACACAATACCAAACCTGATATCAAGAATGATATCAATATACCAGACAATAACGAATGTTTAGAGAGAGAAACAATTTAGACTGATTGAGAGAGGATCAAAGATAATGAAACCCTAATCAGGATGAGAAGAATATATAGCCTCAAATGTTGCACTTCAGCCCCTCAACTTTAACTCTTGACAAAACCAACTTAAACTTGAAACAACTGAAGATGAGAATGAGATAATGTCAACTTCAGTCCTTCAATATAAAATAAGCTTGAACAACTATCTTCAACATGGCACGTGCCACAGGTGGACCATACCTCCCTCCGCCCCTGAAAACAAGCACGTGTCGACCGGTAATTGAACTAACAAACATTTGATTAAGGAGCACTCTCTTGTAAACACTAATATCTTTGTTAAAACATTGATGCATAACTAATGTAATTCCACACATGTATTTAAGACCATCCTCTTCTTCAAGTTTTAAGAAGGGCTCTTATGTTCATTGGAGATATATCTTCATTACCTCCCTCCAAAAGTCGCTTAGCTACGATCATATTGGCAGATTCTGAAGGGTGATATGGATCCCAGAAAACATACTTTGACGTATCATAACAAACTTTAGATGGTGGTGCACATGGCACTAGACCACCGTGTCGACCAGCCACGTAACAGCATGCAGAATCAGCATTTGTAAAACCTATTGCGTCAAACACATTGCTTTTAGTCTTTCAAGTTCTAGATATAGAAAACCGAATCCTAAACAAACTTAATTAGTATACAAAACTGATAGGTTTAGGCTTAAAAGTAAACCAAGTATTGTTTTGTACATGCTATAACTATTTACTTACCATATGACTTGTAATTTTGAACAATATCTTCAACAATACGATTGACATTTGCATAAACAAAAGTTGAACCTTCAAGTGTATTGGTAAGCTCTTGGAGCAAGCCTTTTAATTGTGAATTGAAATTTTGCGCTAGATGATTAGATGAAGCTACACAGTTGCCTCCTGAAGACAGATTTACATCCCTCTGATACAGAATGCATCCGATAGGTCCCACATTAGCGACGATAATCTTTCTAGCCCCCATATCATAGAGTCTCTGTGTATGACCAAAACAAATATTAGAAGTGAAAATTAGATTTGAGTTATTTTTATAATTACGAAATCCTTGGACATGAAGAACCTTTATATTTTCAATCAGGGCTTACTTGCATGCATATGTGATATACAGGCACCTTTATATTTCCAATCTATATAATCTACCTTAATTTATAGTGTTGTATTACATTACTTTTTACCAGTTCGACGACCGGTTAAAACTAAAATGTAACCAAACTTGACATCTTCTAATAAAAATTGGTTAAATTTGGCCCTAGTATTTTCTTTGAATTGGGATATAAATTATTAGCGTTTATACAAGTACATCTTAGAATTCTTAATTGGATAGTTGTACGTATCATTGAATAATGATTTTTGTTTTTATTTATACTTTTTTTGTCTTCTTAGATGCACAATCTTAAGGCACTCATAAGAGCCTGTCCGTATGATTGAATATATAATTTTTCAAAAAACACCAAAAAACAATTTAGATTCTTTAGAATGAATATATTTGTGAATGAAAATACAAATTCTGACGTGACTATAGCTTTGGATTGGGTCATGTTACCTTAAGTTGGCCTCTGAATCTTGAAATCAGTTCTCTAACAAATGCTTCTGGGGACACTAGTTTTCGCTCAACTGTTGAAATAACAGGTACAAGGTAGTTATTTAAAAAATCATTTGAGCCGATAACTGTTGTGAAGAGTGCTCCACTCAATAGATCCTGTGTTGCAGGAAGACCAATTTGAGAGATTATATCCTGCCTTGTATTCGCAAAGTTGTCAAGTTGTGCGTCCATATTGATCCTACCAACCTATGAAGGTAAAACAACAGCATATATATCTAATCATGATGCGATGGGCTATGAATCAAATGATAGTTTTTAAACGGGTCAAACTGGGTTGGGTCAGCTTTAGTTGAACCACCAACACTTTATAATATTCTTTATGATTTCTTACATAGCTAACATTTATATATGCTCGCACCAAAATATATGCAGATAAAACAAATAATAAGGATTTAGGATCGAATGGATTTTTGATCCATGGTAGACCCGTTTGACTCATTTCACCACTTCAATTTCAGTTATCAAAATAATTTTTACCAATTTGACCCGTTGGAGGTCAAATCACCTGTACTCACCTCTAATTCATGCATAAGACAAAGAGAGTTTTAACTTCTAAATCAAAAATATTAATATTCAGCTCAAATGCTAACATGACTTATTTGAATAGTGATAAATGTTGATCACTATAGTAGACTCAGTACCAAATGGCATCACAAATTTGACAAATGTGTTATCAAATTAACTTCGATCTTTTCTGTAGCCAATTCGTAGAGTAACATGATGTAACAAGTATATGTCTGTAATCGTTTAAGATACTTGATGTATGTGGGAGCGTATATCAAACCATGAGACTATGTTTGACTGTAAAGTCGGGATATTGTTTTCTTCTTTTTTGAGGCACAGAATGACTACGAAATTAGAAATTGTAATAGAATTTTGAAACATAGGTAGCATCTTCTTAGAGAACACAAAACTTACAAAGATCTTTCCGGTTTCGTTTAGAATTCCTCCACCACCAGATGCATAATTGACACCCTTAAGGAGTAGGGGCCCGGTTGTGGTTGGAGCTAGATATGGCGGGGTGAATTCCTTCAAACCCAATTCCTGTCCTGTAAAACAAAAGGATAAAATTCACAACTTTATACTTTCTATATCTAAATGACATCCTAGCGATTCTTGAAAAATATGGTTCTTGCCTACAATGTCAACTATGGTTCTTCCATTTGTATATCGCCCGGTAGGCCTCCCAAAGTCAATCCCATTTGGCACATAGTTCGCCTTTGATAGAGTTACAATGTAGTTATTGTTTCCCACTTCAACCAACGAATCACCAAAAACAAAGTTACAAGTTAGGGTTTTGGCCAAGCAAGTCCCCAACATGAGCAAGATTGTCAAAGTAAAAACAACCTTGGCAACATCTTTTTCATATGGCGTCATACCCAGTCCCAAACAAAATCAAAAACTAGTACAACAATAAAGAATCCAATTTGGATCTTGAAATGTTGTGAACCAAAACAAAAATAGCTATATAGTGAAATGTTAATTAACTATAGATATTATTTCCTGGTCAAATTACTATACACTAAAACCCGAGTCATGAAACAAAAAGAATATAACATGAATGAGATATGACCCAATAGTAGGAAAGAAACATACCATTTTATAGATTTGTGTAAGCATATCTTTAGAAATGAGTAGTTTGGCTGATACAACGTTCATTAAATGAAATCCGTGAGATTCAAATCTACCATCTTCATAAGCGTATATAGTTCTGGATATAAACACGTCTACATCACAGGAAAAGAAAAAAGAAAAAGAAATAACACTGATTAATTTCTGTTCCTTTTGGAGACTCAACATGTCGTTTTAGCTAGTTTCGTGTGACCATATCAACAACCAAGGTTGCAACTTGCAGAAAACTCCCATTGTTATGGATATATATAATTTCCATCTTTATTTCAGCTCCTACCAATCAAACTTTTTGTACACGCTGTCAATTTCATGTTTGCCTGTATATTTTTGGATCTTACGAATAAAATGATAACTCACTTAAGTTCAGAAAGATATGCAATTTTGTATCTCTAACTCTGATATTTAGTTAATGGCCACGAGCTTATTTGCTTCCATAAAGGATGATTTGCAAATATGACGTGTACTAAGGATAGTAATTTTATGTAATTGTGTATGTAAATGTTGCATTTGGTCATATGTGTGTTGCATGTTGGTTGAGCCTACTTGTTTGCACACATATATACTACAGTAAATGTTGGTTGAACCTTAGTTAGTTTTATATTTTATGTTCTCTCTAGTTCAATGAGTGAGTATCAAATGAGAAATAAAGTTGAAATGAGAAGAATGAGAAGAAACCACAACCGCACATTTTAGATGCACCTACAAAAGTAGATGCATCTCCCCTTAAAATTCTTTTTTTCATTTGAAATGTGTGGCTCAGAATATTTCTCACTCTTCTCATTTTATTTTCTCTTCTAACTAGATCTCTTCCCCTAGTTCAATATCTAAAAACATGTTCCATATTTGGTGGTAATCATGTGTTGGAAATAGTAATACCAAAAATACAAATTGTGTATGCGCAGCACACATATTATACTAGTTGAAATAGAATCATGAACCACAAATTATTTCTAACAATTTAACTAGGATATCAAAACAAATTAGAAAAGGACAGTGAGGATAACAGACTTCGGTCGCCTTGAGTTCATATGGTCACAGTCTACCATCACCTATTTCTTATTGACTCGATCGACCATCTCAGTCTGGTTCTGTGTTTCACATATTGGAAAATGCTCGTAAGTTAATGGGCCAAATATCATTTAAATCCCCATCCATAACACGCTTTGCTATGATAACATTAGCAGCTTCAGTAACATGAAACCAGTCCCAAAACATGTACTTTGATCTATCCGGACAAATGCTAGTGTGTGGCATACATGGTACTAGACCACCGTGTCTGCCTAGCGTATGGCAGCATGCCCTATCCACGATTTCAAAACCTACAATGAATGAAAACGAAACTACATTACTCCTATAACCAGGACTGTCAAAAGTAGTATGAGAATCCATGTGAATATATATCAGATCACTTGTATTTATGTGCAGTCACTTGCAGAAAATAGCAAGTACTATGACATAAATATGATATTTGTACCATTTTCATTATATGCAAAAGTTACACACCGTATGATCTATAGTTGTGGATGACATCCTCAGCGATATGATACACATCTGCATATACAAATGTTGATCCTTTAAGTGTAGTTTTCAGTTCTATGAGCATCCGTTTCAATCGGTCGTTGTATTGTTTTACCAGGAGATTATGAGAACCTACACACTTGTTTCCTACACGTGGGTTATGATCCCTGAAATATGGGCAACATCCAATTGGGGGAACACTTGCAACCACGATCTTTCGAGCACCCATATGATAAAGTTTCTGTATGTAGCGAACGTATAATTATTTTAAGAACCCGTATGATAAATTTGAAATCATAACAATTTTCACAAGGTGAATGTGTAACATAATATTTTGGGAAAGACAAGTTTACCGTAAGCTGCCTTTTCAAGGTTGTGACCATGCGTCCAGTGAAGACCGTTGGTGACGCTTGTTTCGAAAGGTGTGGTTGGTAGTAGTTATTGATGAAATCATTCGAACCGGTTGTTACCGTGAAGAGAGCATTCTTGAACAACTTAATAGCTGCATGAACACCTATGCTTGATATTATTTGGAGTCTTGTCTTTGCAAAATTCTCAACTTGTGTATCCATAGCTATTCTGCCAATCTTTAACCAAAATGAGAACATGTAAGAAATTGAGAGAAATGAAACTTCATATAGACGTTACTAGTTTACAACCCTGTGTATCAACCCACGGGGTTATACGCTTCTGTTTCTTAATTATTAACTAATACTACAAAACCAACTTTACTTATCCAGTTATCCTATCAGACCTTCATAGTAAAAGGATATTGGGCTTACGTAGTTTGCTCCCGATTCTTTTAGAATCCCACTAGAACCAGAAGCATAATTGACGCCACGCAGAATCATCAGACCAACAGTCGTTGGAGCCATATATGGTGGAGGAGGATTTTGGAACCCCAATGATTGTCCTAAAGAATCAAAAGTTGATCAAAAACGATTAAAACATAAGATCAAATGGACAGTAGTACCTTTTACGAAAAAAAAAAAAAAAGTATTGTAAAAGAGTGAGTTGCCTATAATGTCTCCAACAGTTCTTCCATTCGTAAATCGTCCTGTTGGTTTCCCAAAATCAACGCCGATAGGCTCGTAATTTGCCTTGGCCAGAGTTGTAATGTAGTTATTGTTACCCACATCTACAAGGGAATCACCAAACACGAAAAGCGCGGTAAAGTTTTGTGACATGCACAACTTTAGACAAACGAAGATTGTGAAGATTCTTATTGTCATCGTTAAACACCAACACGACATCATCTATTGTCTCCTAGTAAATTTTAGTAATGAGTAGTAACACTCGAGTTGCGATAAGAAACTAAGGTTCTTGCTGGATATACCATGCAAATGATGAAGTCGTGCATATATTAAAAGGTCATATATACCGTTATGGATGCATGAGTTTTGGACGTAATCTCCTTTGACGATACCCTTTTTGTTAATACAAAAAGGTGTGTAGCATAAAGAGTCGTTGAGAAATTCTCAAAAGAAAAGATTACGACTTTGGCGTAATCGTATAATAGAAGCTAATGTGATCTTTAAAAGGCAGCACATTATTATTATTATTTTTTTTTTGGTGCAAGAGGTAAATGTACAAATAAGAAATCAATGACTGATTTAGGACATGCCCCAAAACCAGATGAAACAGACAAAGATATACACCCGATATCAGATACTAACCAGACAGACCTCTAACAAAGATGCAAAACAGACCAGACACAAAGAAATTTCAACATCTCAAAGCAATACCACCTAAATTACCTCATAATTGCACCATACCATCTAGCTACATTTCCCCAACTCCCTTCTACCAAGACCATTCAACCATCCACCCACAATGATCAAGGCAGAAAGGGAGAGACTGAGAGAGGCATCACTAGGAACCCATTTCCCTTCCAGACAAGGGCTATGCCAAGTAGTCTACATTTTCATCTCTAAAATGGCTTCAACTACTTGGGAACGCACACCTTGAAAGAAGCCAACCATTTCCTCCTTTAGTGGTGTATTGAAAGGACCAAGAAGGATCATGTTACACTCCTCTCTATTAACCACTCACCCACCCAAATCATTACCCTTCACAATAAAATACCCTTCTTTATGGTACATCCTTACTGATTAGACCTCCTATTTCACCAAAAATGCATGTTCAGTTCCCTCCCAAGGCCAAACTGAAACATGACATAGAAGGTTACTATAGGTACAGTCCTACCAGATAGGACTCCAAGGTACAAGGTGCCTCTTCATTGTAATGGTCTGCACAATATTGAGACAATCATCATACTAATGACAGAATGATGTTGTTATACAGAAAGTCAAACACCCTTTAATACCACTGAGAAACCTTCAATTCACTTAGAACCACATCAGACTATAAAGAAAATTTTATCCAAATACCCCAACCAGAAACTAGGCTCTTTTACAAGGTAGCACATTAGAGTTCAAATATTCACATATAAAGGTAAATGAAACGATATAATTGATCCTAAGTTAGGTAAATGAAACGATATAGTTGATCCTAAGTTATCTAAATAATTAAGAGTTAATGATAGCAATCAACTTTCTCAAATGTTTACTTATTAGTAATGTACTTAATAAAATACTACATTATTCATCAAACTTTCAAATTTTAGTTTAATATTAGAGGTGGTAATTTGTGCCCAGAATAAAAAAAAATGACGAATTTGGGTAAATTTTTAAAAGATTTGAGCACATTTAACCTCATTCTTTTTTTTAAATTGGCGTATATTGCCCATTTAAAAGTTAAATGGGCACAAACGGGCACATATTTTCTATCAATTAGAGAACATTACAATTGTTTTTATAGATACAATATACTTATTTTTTTTAAATATAAACGAGGCGTTACGTTTGAGGAATTTATTTCGTCATTTTGGGTTTTTTCTAAAGCGATTCGTATAACATGTGCCCGTTTAGCCCGTGCCCGTTTAACCCATAGCCCGTTTAGCCCGTTTCCCGTGCACGCCCGTTTTGCCACCTCTATTTAATATCATACATTTTAGAGTATCTGGCTATGGGAAAGTGAAACTTATACGTTAATGTTTGTCTAAACACCTCATGGGTCTTTTTTAAAGTTGTTAGAAGAAGTATATTTGGTCTACCCGGTTTGATAGACTAACGTCAATGTACAAGTTATCACTTTTTGTATAAACCCATCTAGACCCGTTGGGTCAAGAATGCCAGCATTCGTTAATCCTTTTGGCTAATGGCCGTTCGTAATTAACTCAAAAATATGTTTACTTTTCTTTTTTAATTTGTTTTTACAATTTACTTTTTATTTAAAGTTTTTCAATTTTCTATATACGTTTTAATTTGATTGTATATAAACTTTTATACGTTTTTAAAAACGACTTTATACATTTTTATATACTTTTATACATTTTTATACGTATTTATAAACGTTTTTTATGCGTTATTATATATAAATGGATAAAAATGTATGTAAACACGTATATAAAAACGGGTAAAAGGTGTATAAAACATATATGCAAAAGCGTTTAAAGTCCTTTTTAAAAAAGTATAAAATAGTATATAAAAACGTATATAAAAATTCAAAAAAAATAAAAATTAAAAAAATTAAAAAATAATTAGAAAATAGAAAAAAAAAATATATATATTTTTGAGTTAATTACAAACGGCCGTTAGGCAAAAAGACCAGAGATGCAAAGAGATGACTGGTAAGTGAACATTTAACATTAACCCAATAATTAACTTAGTAAGTTTTAACTAGTTTCTATACAATGTTTGTTACAAAAGTACAAGAAGACTTATTTTATATAAAAAACTATTCTAACATAGCGAATGACAAATTTCAGTTATTATTTTTTCGTTAAGAAAAAAAGAAGGAAAGAGAAAAATTTCGGTTATTATTTTTTCGTTAAGAAAAAAAGGAGATTAATAAGTAATTAAATTAATTTTCAGTTTCATCTATTTTATTCTAATTTAAATATCTCATAAACCGTTTATCGTTAGGTAAAACAAATTATACCGTTACGACGAGCATTTAATTATCTTTCTCACTTTGATATACTTTCGACAAACTCTTTTTTTGTCGGTTTTTTCACGTTTTATTTTCGATATTAAACTTCACATGACATATCATATGTGATTTAACACTAACATCGAAGTTCGAACACTAAATATCTTTACTAAAGTTGATATAAGTCTTTGTCTATAAATCGAATAATTTTCTCGTTTGTCGCAATAGAAAAAACGCATTCATGACTTTCCAACCATATATCACGAACTATATTCGAAATATAGATTATAGTATTTTATTTATAACTTCTATAATCACATGTAATTGACAGGACCATCCCGTAAAATTTGATGACTGTGTGAGATCTTTATAAATTGGAGCCCTAAACACGACAAAAGTTATATTGATATATAAACAATTGTTATTCAAAGATGGAAAAATGGTTATCCAAACTCATAAAAAAGAATAGTTGCAAAATGACTTTATGTAACAAACATAAACCTTTTGTTTAACAATATGTTGTTCCATCTTTCTAGTGAAGATTGGAATATCTTAAATCTTCAAATATTGAATAATTTAATGATAATGTAAAAATAAGTACAGTAATAAATATACAATGTGAATATATAATAGGAAATTTAGCCTCATATGTCATGTCGCTCATGCGTGCTAAAATGATTTTGTTGTAAACTATTAAGGGAAAGTATATATAAAAAATTAAAAATAGACGTACAAATTGGAGGCCCCAAAATTGTTCGGCCCTGTGCCATTGCTCATGTGGCACACCTCTTGAGTCGAGTCTCGTGATTGAGATCACGTGTGGCAAAAATATTTATATGTTTTATCTAATTTTGATGAATTAACTGCATTAATTTATTGTTCAAAATAAGTATTATTTTATCTAGTTTCAAAAAAAAATTGTGAAACTTTTAAGATACTGTAGAAAAAGTTATGTTCATTTTATTAGATGGTTAGATATTCGAAAATTCAAATTAGTGTTTAATTATGTGATTTCTCATGCAAGTTTCAACAACGGAAACAAAGAAAATAATAGATGAAAAAGCCCGAAAAAAAAGTTTGTCAAAAGTATATCAAAGTGTCTGTCAATACAAAAATAATTAAATTTTCGTCGCGATATTTCTTTCTCTTAACGACTAAAGGATTAAGATATTTTTATTTTTTTTTAATAAAAAGACGTAAAAATGGGTTTGTTATCTAATATAACAAAAATAAGTGGCTATGATATGCGTGATAACTTTTAGTGTGTATCTTAATTCTTAAATTATCTACGTGAGTTTTAACTAGTTTCTATACTGTTTTGTTACAAAAATATACCTACCATTATATGAAAAACGCTTTTGTTAATTTTTCATCTCTGAAGTGTTAGTTATTCACATTACAACATAATTTTTTTCTCGAAATTTAGAGAAGAAAAGAAGAGCAAAAAGAAGTAATTCGAGTAATAATACCCAACAAAACACAAATGACTTAAACTAGAGAATTGGCTAGCGGCTGCGGGAACGCAAGCCCCCACTAGCACAAATTATGATGTAGGCTCGATAACTTGGGTTGACCTTCGGGTTGCACCCCTCCTAGGTGCAATGGAGGTCACTGATCCGTGCAAAACCGTCAAGTTTTCTCACTCAAGCCGGCCACTTGTGAATGGCCGACCGTAAGAAACTTAAAACAGTTTAAACACGAATGCAATGAAGATCAGGAGAGTATAGTGTTTCCCCAGGTCGTTAAGTCCCAACGAGCTGTGCGAGAATAGCCAAACGTGTAGTGATCGAGAGGATTTGAAAGGGAAAGGATAGTGATTGATCTATACCTAAAGAGAAAGCCCATAAACTACAGGGGCTTAAATGCAAATTAAAGAAAATTAAAAAGATAAAAAATATTAAATAAACGCTATCACTATTTGCAAAATGATGTTTTTGATTTTTTCTGTTTTTATAAAACTTAATTTAAAACTACGCGACGTACTGAAGAAAATGTGAAACTATAGCAATATTAATCCTAAAAATATGAAAATGACATTTTTACAATCCTAATGATAAAAGAAAATTTATTGAAAAAATAAAATTATTTTTATAACTATTTATCTAATTATTATTAATTAAAAACTATTTTTAACTAATTAATAATAGCCTAAAATACAAGAAAATAGGAAATAAAACTAGAAAAATAAAATTATGACTTGGAAAAATCTAAAATATCAAAATGGAATTTTCAAAACTATTTTTATATTTTTCTGATTATTTTTCTATTTTCTATGAATTAAAAACTATTAAAAACTACTTAAATTACTTAAAAATACAAATTTAACTAAGAAAAATCTAGAAAAATATTTTTTTACTTTTTATATTTATCTTAACCTAAGAAAAATGAAAAATTATTTTTTTGAACTTTTTCTGAATTATTTGTATTAAATGCTAATTAAAATGGCCTAAAAATTGATTTTAATGCAGAAAAATAGCAAACAGGCTAGGAAAAATCTGAAAAATTCAAGATAACTCTAAAATAATATTATGAAACTAGGAAAAATAGAAAAACATGTGCTTGTGTACAAGAAAATGCAACTGCTATTGCAAGTGCTTATAAATAAGCACTTTTAATAAGCAAGTGAGAACCAAAGACCACCAAACTGAAACAGAAACTCTAATATACTATAAGTGCTTAAATGCAACTAATCTTAACTGATTTTAACCTCTAAATCATCATTTGCCAAGATTTGGTGATTTGAAATAAGTGATGAAAACAGGTTTGACCCACCACTTTTGAGCTTAAGCACAGACTACCAAATAAGCTAAAACTTAAAACAAAAGATTAGAACCTAAACAAGACCTGGTTGGGACCTTACAAACCAAATATCAGACTTTGGGAAGCTCTGATAAGCTTGTTGAGAGGCTGCACAAAACCTGTGCAAGCTCAGTTAAAACTGAGCTTGTGCACAGGGGAAGTAAGACCACATTCACAAGCTTATTTGGGACTTATAAAAAATGTGTAAAATTCCACAAAAATGGTAATAAGAAAGGAGACCAGCTGAAGTTTATGATCCCATAATTTCACTTGACAAGACCCAAAAATGAGCTCATGAAAATTCTTCTCAGTTGGGCTCAAAACAGATTTTTCACTTTTGACTTTTTAGAACAGTTATGAAGATTTGACTTTTATGAGCTTTGATTCCACTTTTAGGACTGATGTTAATGTAAAGTGATAAAACAAACACAATTCAATCAATATCTAAGAATTCTAAGCACAAAACAACCTTTTGATTTCCAACAATTCCAACAGTTAAGCTAGTAAGACATATTTAAGATCATGTTGACTTATTGCTTGTGCAGGCTCAAATTATTGACAGATATGATTGTAAAGAAACTTAACAAGCATAAAACAACTAGAAACAACCACTGACTAAACCTTTAACAAGGTTTTGACAGCAAATCCAAACACACCTTAATCTATTGTTTTGCAAATTTAAATGGTACAAACACTGAGCAAACTTGTTTTAATGATCAAGTTAAGTTTTACTAACCTAAATACTACTTATTCAACAGATTTTAACTATTCATGACTACAAAAATAGACTATGCTAGGTAACTTTAAAAATCACTTACAAAAGATCCTTTAGCCACAGTGGCTTGCCAAAGTACACAGGATCAACCAACCTATTCTAGATCATGAAACAACCCAATATAAGTCCAAATCCAAGCTCTGCATCACCCATTTTCATTTCATACCCATTTGTGCTCCAAGTTTGACTTTCATTGACTTTTAGCACCTTTGATTGAAATTGTTTATAAAGCTTACCAGAAGCTATATTGAGCTTAGATAAGTTTGTTTGAGCTTAAATGAAGCTTATTGAAGCTTAAACATAAGAGTTGGACATTGAATTTTGCAACAGTGAACTGAAATATATGAAATGGAAGTGCCTCTTGAATTGATGCTTGAAAATGGTTTATCTTGATAAAATAACTTTAAGTGAGTACATAAAAACAGAGAATTACAATTTCAAACTTAAATTAAGACATTGCTAATAAAAACGACATACAAAAATATGGAAAACTAACTACTGACTTATCCTCTCCTTCTTCTTCCCTCTTTTATATCCAAAAATCTTCCACGTGTCCTCTTGATTCAATCCCACCACTTTTTTGAGCCAATGGGTGAGTTTTGCTCATATTGGCTATTTATCCAATTTTGGCGGGAAAGGGCATTTTGACCTCTGGAGACTCTGAAGCTAGCAACTAGGGGGGTGGAATAGGTGTGATGATGAGGGGGGTTGGGGATAAGGGATAAGGTGTGAGGGGTGATGGGAGAGGAGTTGCAGGGTGTAGCAGGCAAGTTGGAGAGGGAAGCAGGAGGTGGAGGGAAAAGGTAAAGAGTTTGACTTGGTTTGACTTGGGGTTCAAAAAGGAAAGTGACAGGGGGTCCAAAATGTATAATGGCAGGGGTCCAATTCAGATTTGACAAGGGTTTGGTTTTAGTATTAATGATAAGGACCAAAACTGTAATTATGCCAAACTAGAGGGACCAAATCTGTAATTTCTCCAAAGTTGTTACAAGGGACCAATATTGACAAGTTCCAATAGTACAAGGACCAGTTTTGACATTTTCAAAATTCCAGGGACCAAACTTGACATTTTATGAAAGTTCAGGGACCTTTTCTGCCATTTAACAAAAGATTTATTCAAGGACCATTTTTGACAACTTAGAATATTTCAGGGACCTTGAATAACATTTTTCTTTATTTAGATTTACCAGGGACTGTTTTTGACAACTTTTGAAACTTGGGGGACTAAAACTGCCAATTATGCAAATTTGATACGTTTTTCACCAGATTTTGATATTTTTGCATTTAAAACACATAAAACACTTATTTGTGATATTTTTATCATTTTGATGCATTTCTGAGTGTTTTCAGATGTTTTTGCAGTTTAAATGGTACAAAAATGATGAGTATTTACACACTCATCAATCCCCCACACTAAGATATTGCTAGTCCCTAGCAATGTTTTGAGAAAATTAATGGATTTCATCTCTTTACCAAAAGCCATTACTTCTGGAGTAGCCAAATGTTTCAGTTCAAGTAAGAACCTTGGTACACCGATAACCAAATGATTTTGAGCAAATCACCAGCTTCCAACGGATTTGATTTGTCTTTACCAGAAGCCGTTTGCTTCTGGACTAGCCAACTCTTAGATAAAATATCTTTGGTGAGCTGATTACCAATTATGGTTTTCCAACTGCCTTTACCACAAGCCATAAACTTGCGGGCTAGCCAACTCTTCACTTTTAAGGATATGGAGAGCTGAATACCATACAATTTTGGGCAAATTGCAAGCCGTCAACGGATTTGAGATATCTTTACCAAGAGCCGTTTGCTCCTGGATTAGCCAATCCTTTTGTTTATTAGACATGGTGGACTGATTACCATTTGTTGTGTTTAGTACATAGTACTTCCACTAAAAAAAATTTTTTAAATTTGGCCATTTTGGGGGAAAAAGGGACTAAAAGGGTACATTTATGATCAAAATTCGCCAGAATTTCCCCCCCCCCCCCACACTTAGAAATGAATATTGTCCTCAATATTCAAAGTACCGGCTGTTATGCCGAAACTTAGAACGTAAAAAGATAACATTACTAGCTAAGTGTAGAAACACAACAATTATTCTCTTTTTTAATATACACAATTTTCATTCATTTTTTTAGATCTATATACAATATGTAGGGCATCTCCCCCACACTAGGGTGGTACACACGGGTGAAAACCCATGTTTAACTACTGTTTTTGATTACCGAGTCGCTAGCTTGACTCGACCCAGAATTAATTGGTTCATGGGGAAGTAAGTGGAAGAGACAATCTCCATCGGACTTTCATTCAAGATGTTTGGACAAACATTTGAAGCGCGTGAAAGTTCCACACCGACGAGATATACAGACAGACCCGGCTCACAAATGGTACATGGAAATGCCGGGGTCAAAGATAATGTCTTCATTCCCGAAGGAGTGAAGAATAGGAGAAGCCACGGGATAGGTGAAGAAGAGAAAGAAAGTCATGATAATAATCTTGACTAACTCATCATCATCAGAAGGAGAATTCATAATAACATGAATTTCATTTTTTAAGCTCAATTGGTCTAGACATATCCCGGGTGTGTCTAGATCAAAGTAGAAGTTATCATACTCTGGCGGAGATATGATATGAGTGAGTTCATCTGAGAACTCCATGAAAGTGAATGAATCATATTCAGAATTGATATGAGTGGGTTCACTAGTGAACTCCTCCAATATAAATGATTCATAATCGGGGAGAGAATTATGAGAATGAAAAGTGGTACTGCCACTAATCTTCTCTCCCATATTATCAAAACAGAAGGCTTTCATTTCCGGATTAGAATCATCGGAAAGAATGTCACTATCCTTAATGGGGATAGGAGATGAAATAGGTTTTTCATTGAAAGCCTCGATTTTAGAAATGAGAAGACTGACATTCAGTAATGTTGCACGAAGTGCTTCATCTTTGATTTCAGTGTCAGTAACTTCATCATTCTCTTCTTCTAAGCTAACAAGCTCAGAAGGTAAATCTTCCACATAAACGATGTCTCCACAAGATAACGAATCATTATCATTAGAATCGGAGAACATCTCAATATGATCATTTTGGAAGACAAGAGGAGGAGGGATATCACACACATGATCAAGAATTCCCTGTGACTCTCTTGGGATTGGGACAAGGTTCTCAACACTAGACTTTATGAATTCGTCCGATTCCTTTTCAGGAACAGTGTCAAGATGCTCGTCCCCCATGCTCAGAGAGTGAGTGGGAGCTTCGGGTGTGATAGCAGTTGTTTGAGATGGAATCTCAACTGCTGGGATATCAACTGACTGAGGGAGTTTAGAAGGACTAGCATACATATGTTTTATACTTTCCATTTGTTCTTCTGCTAGTAATTCCATCATAGTCTTTTCTCCCTGATTTTTTATGGAAGGAATTTCAACTGATGAACTTGATGAATTTGTACAAAGTTGACTAATATCAAGGGTAACTTCATCATCGTCATCAGGAATGAAACGAAATCGAGAGCTAGATTTGGCTGCTTTTTCTTTTGCAATTGATTCCCTAATAGATTTTTCAAAGGCAATATGGGAATCTAATTTAGCAGTCCGCTCTTCAGCTAACAAAACTTCCATGGATTTCTCATTTGGATTATCTTGGGAATGTTTACATTCCTTCAAATCTTTCACTAAATCCAAAAGATCAAGGAGAAGATTTTGAGGAAGTGGTTCAGGCTGAGGTGGTGCCTGATTCACTTGGTATTGTAGAGGTTGGTTATGATACGAAGAGTCGTAATTGTTACAAGGAAATGGATTCCTTGTTTGACAATTAGAGCTACAGTGTGGACCTCCACAATACTCACAACAGTAAAACTGATGTGGCTGTGAGTTATATGTGTGGTAGTCATAATTGTTATCAGGAACCTGCTCATAGACAAGCGTGTTTCCCGATTGACAATCAGAACTGGAGTGTGAACCACCACAGTACTCACAACAGTAAAACTGCTGAGTCTCACAGTGTGGTAGCTGATGGAATACATCAGTTGTGTTATGGTAGGAATAGGGATCCTGGTTATAGACAGACCCGTTTCCTGATTCCACCATGCTACAACTGGGGCAATTGCCACCATTATAAGGACCACCACACCATTGACATCCAAGAGGGTGAGGATAAGACATAGAAAGAATCAAAGGTTTACAGAGGGTAAGAAATGAAGAATCAAAAGGGTAAGAGGGTAAAGAGGAATATTTTTGGTATTTTTGAAAAACATGATGTAGAAACAAAGAATGAAAATCTTTTTGGGTTTTTTGATTTTTATAAGAAAATATAAATACATACAGATGGTATAGACAAAGAGTGAATATTCAAATCACTAATCTGCTAAACGTAAGACTATTAGCACTGCTCCCCGGCAGCGGCGCCAAAATTTGATCCGTGCAAAACCGTCAAGTTTTCTCACTCATCAATCAGAACTGGAGTGTGAACCACCACAGTACTCACAACAGTAAAACTGCTGAGTCTCACAGTGTGGTGGCTGATGGAATAAATCAGTTGTGTTATGGTAGGAATATGGATCCTGGTTATAGACAGCCCGTTTCCTGATTCCACCATGCTACAACTGGGGCAATTGCCACCATTATAAGGACCACCACACCATTGACATCCAAGAGGGTGAGGATAAGACATAGAAAGAATCAAAGGTTTACAGAGGGTAAGAAATGAAGAATCAAAAGGGTAAGAGGGTAAAGAGGAATATTTTTGGTATTTTTGAAAAACATGATGTAGAAACAAAGAATGAAAATCTTTTTGGGTTTTTGATTTTTATAAGAAAATATAAATACATACAGATGGTATAGACAAAGAGTGAATATTCAAATCACTAATCTGCTAAACGTAAGACTATTAGCACTGCTCCCCGGCAGCGGCGCCAAAATTTGATCCGCGCCAAACCGTCAAGTTTTATCACTCAAGCCGGCCACTTGTGAATGGCCGACCGTAACAAACTTAAAACGGTTCAAGCACGAATGCAATGAAGTCCAGGAGAGTATAGTGTTTCCCCAGGTCGTTAAGTCCCAACGAGCTGTGCGAGAATAGCCAAACGTGTAGTGATCGAGAGATTTGAACGGGAAAAGAGATTTGAATATGATTATAACTAAGGAAAAGCCCATAAACTACAAGGGCTTAAATGCAAATTAAAGAAAATTAAAAAGATAAAAAATATTAAATAAACGCTATCACTATATTTAAAATGATGTTTTTGTTTTTATGTTTTTATAAAACTGAAATTAAAAACTACTTAACGTACAAATAAAAACGTGAAACTTACACAATATTAATCCTAAAAATATGAAAATGATATTTTTACAAACCTAATGATATAAGAAAATTTTAAGAAAAAGAAAATTATTTTTATAACTATTTATCTAATTATTATTAATTAAAAACTAATTTTAACTATTTAATAATAACCTAAATTACAAGAAAATAGGAAATAAACCTAGAAAAATAAAATTAAGACTTGGAAAAATCTAAAATAACAAAAGAGAATTTTCAAAACTATTTTTGTATTTTTCTGATTATTTTTCTATTTTTTATGGATTTTAAAATATTTAAAACTAATTAAATTACTAAAAATTACAAAATAAACTATGAAAAATCTGGAAAATTACTTTTTTTACTTTTTATATTTATCTTAACTTAAGAAAAATGAAAAATTATTTTTTTGAACCTTTTCTTAATTAATTGTATTAAATGCTATTTAAAAATGCTTAAAAACTGAATTAAATTAAGAAAAATAGCAAACAGGCTTGGAAAAATCTGAAAATTTCAAGAAAAGTCTAAAATATTATTTAGAATCTAGGAAAAATAGAAAAACTTGGGCTTGTGTGGAGGAATTTGAAACTGATGTGCAAAGTGCTTTATGAAATAAGCACTTGGATAAGCTAGAGGGATAAAACAAGCACCAAACTGATACTCAAGCTAAAATATGCTAAAAGTGACCAAATGCAACTAGAATCAACAAGCTATAACCTCTGGATTGCAAATTACCAAGATTTGATGAATTTGAGACCAAGTGCTAATAACAGTTTAAGGGGGTCTACTTTAGGCTTAAAAATAAGCAACTAGATAAGCTGAAACTGAAAACCAGAACTTGGGATCTAAACTAGACCTGGCTGGGACCTTGTAAACCAAAGTGGAGACCTAGATGAGCTCAAATGAGCTTTGCACAAGCTCTGCAAAACCTGCATAAGCCCTGTGCAGACTTAATGCCCTGCACAGGGCATTTAGTCCCATTTTGACAAGCTCATATGAAGCTTCTAAAAATTTGATAAAAATCTGAAAAAATGCTAATAAGAAACAAGACCAGCTGAAGTATTTGAACCCACAATTTCACTTAGATTGGCTCAAAAATGAGTCCATGAAAATTCACTCTAGTTGGCCAAAACTCACTTTTTCAGTTTTTTTTTTTTTGACTTTTTAACAGTTGAGAAAATTTGACTTTGGTGAGATTCAAAACTAATTTGTGGACTTATTATGAAGTATTATGATGTAATAGGACTACTGAAAGCTAAGTTTATGAATTCTAAGCACAAAACTAAACTTTTCTTATCCAAAATTTCCAACAGTCAAGCATGAAAGATAGATTGATATAGATTTGACTTTGAGAGCTTGTAGGCACAAAGCTAGGACAGATATGAGCACAAATAGACTAAACAAACATAAGACAACAAGAGTTTACCACTGACTAAACCTTTAACAAGGTTTTGACAGCAAATCCAAACACCCTTTAAACAAATGATTTGAACTAAAAACTGAGATAGACACTTAACTGGCTACTATGAATGATCAAAATGTATTAAGCTAACCTAAATACATCTTGTTAAACAGATATGTACTAGTAAAAACTACAAATACAGGTTATGCAAAGAAACTTTGTAAATTACTTACAAATGGTCCTAAGCCACAATGGCTTGAAACAACACCAAAGGAACCTCTAACCTAAACAGATCAACCCATTAACTCAAAATCAACCCAATTCCAACACTGCTTCAACCCATTTCCATTTCATACCCTTTTTTTTGCTCCATTTTGACTTATGTTGACCAATTTCCAAAACTGCTTAAAACTTGAACACAGGCTTATAGAAAGCTATGAGAAGCTTGTATAAGCTTATTGTAACTGAGAAATAAGCTTTTGGAAGCTTGTACATAAGAGTTGAAAACTGAAAAGTGCAACAGTAATACAAAAATATGAGAATAGATAAAACTTTGGAATTGATGATTAAAACTAGATTATACTGAATATGTAACTTAAGTTTAATACATTCAAACAAAAGATAACAGCTTTTGAGCTTGAATTAATACATTTGAACTAAAAACGACATGAAAGAAATTTTAAAAACTAACTACTCTTTATCAGTTGCCTCCCTTCTCTTTTTTATACTCAAAACAGCTTCCCACATGTCTTCTGAGTGGATCCCACTCATAATCTTGTCCACTGGATCACTTAAGTGCAAAATGGCCATTGGGTGGTTTTGGCGGGAAAAGTGGTTTTGACCACTGTGGCTTCTGAGCTAGCAACTAGGGGGGTGGATTTGTAGGGGTGATGATGAGGGGTGAGAGGTGTTGGGATAAGGTCTGGGTGATGGGAGAGGGGAGTTGCAGGGATTTGCAGGCAAGTTGGAGAGGGAAGCAGGAGGTGGAGGGAAAAGCTTATTTGTTTGACTTGGTTTGACCAAAGGTCCAAAATAGGTTTGTGACAGGGGGTCATAAAGGAATAAGGCAGGGGTCAATTAGCAATTGGCAGGGTTCAAAGGTGTAAAGGGGTCTTGGATAGGTTTTAAATAACAAGGACCTAATTTGCAACTTCTGATTTTTTAAGGACCAATCCTGCCAATTTCCCAAAGTTGTCACAAGGACCAAAATTGACAAGTTTTAATAGTACAAGTACCATTTTTGACATTTTCAAATTTTCCAGGGACCAAACTTGACAATTTCAAAACTTGAGGGACCTTTTCTACCATTTGACAAAAGATTTATTCAAGGACCATTTTTGACACTTAGTATATTTCAGGGACCTTGAATAACATTTTTCTTTATTTTGTTTTACCAGGGACTGTTTTTGACAACTTTTGAAACTTGGGGGACTAAAACTGCCAATTATGCAAATTTGATACGTTTTTCACCAGATTTTGATATTTTTGCATTTAAAACACATAAAACACTTATTTGTGATATTTTTATCATTTTGATGCATTTCTGAGTGTTTTCAGATGTTTTTGCAGTTTAAACAGTACAAAAATGATGAGTATTTAGACACTCATCAATCCCCCACACTAAGATATTGCTAGTCCCTAGCAATGTTTTTGAGAAAAATTAATGGATTTCATCTCTTTACCAAAAGCCATTACTTCTGGAGTAGCCAAATGTTTCAGTTCAAGTAAGAACCTTGGTACACCGATAACCAAGTGATTTTGAGCAAATCACCAGCTTTCAACGGATTTGATTTGTCTTTACCAGAAGCCGTTTGCTTCTGGACTAGCCAACTCTTAGATAAAATATCTTTGGTGAGCTGATTACCAATTATGGTTTTTCCACTGCCTTTACCACAAGCCATAAACTTGCGGGCTAGCCAACTCTTCACTTTTAAGGATATGGTGAGCTGAATACCATACAATTTTGGGCAAATTGCAAGCCGTCAACGGATTTGAGATATCTTTACAAAGAGCCGTTTGCTCCTGGATTAGCCAATCCTTATGTGGGTTAGACATGGTGGACAGATTACCATTTGTTGTGTTTAGTACATAGTACTTCCACTAAAAAAATTTTAAAATTTGGCCATTTTGGGGGAAAAAGGGACTAAAAGGGTACATTTATGATCAAATTCACCAGAATTTCCCCCCCACAATTAGAAACGAATATTGTCCTCAATATTCAAAGTACCGGCTGTTATGCCGAAACTTAGAACGTAAAAAGATAACATTACTAGCTAAGTGTGGAAACACAACAATTATTCTCTTTTTTTTTTTTAATATTTACAATTTTCATTCATTTTTTAGATCTATATACAATATGTGGGGCATCTCCCCCACACTAGGGTGGTACACACGGGTGAAAACCCATGTTAAACTACTGTTTTTGATTACCGAGTCGCTAGCTTTACTCGACCCCGAATTAATTTGTTCATGGGGAAGTGGAGTGGGATAGACAATCTCCATCGGACTTTCATTCAAGATGTTTGGATAAACATTGAAGTACGTGAAAGTTCCACACCGACGAGATATACAGACAGACCCGACTCACAAATGGTACATGGAAATGCCGGGGTCAAAGATAATGTCTTCATTCCCGAAGGAGTGAAGAATAGGAGAAGCCACGGGATAGGTGAAGAAGAGAAAGAAAGTCATGATAATAATCTTGACTAACTCATCATCATCAGAAGGAGAATTCATAATAGCATGAATTTCATTTTTTAAGCTCAATTGGTCTAGACATATCCCGGGTGTGTCTAGATCAAAGTAGAAGTTATCATACTCTGGCGGAGATATGATATGAGTGAGTTCATCTGAGAACTCCATGAAAGTGAATGAATCATATTCAGAATTGATATGAGTGGGTTCACTAGTGAACTCCTCCAATATAAATGATTCATAATCGGGGAGAGAATTATGAGAATGAAAAGTGGTACTGCCACTAATCTTCTCTCCCATATTATCAAAACAGAAGGCTTTCATTTCCGGATTAGAATCATCGGAAAGAATGTCACTATCCTTAATGGGGATAGGAGATGAAATAGGTTTTTCATTGAAAGCCTCGATTTTAGAAATGAGAAGACTGACATTCAGTAATGTTGCACGAAGTGCTTCATCTTTGATTTCAGTGTCAGTAACTTCATCATTCTCTTCTTCTAAGCTAACAAGCTCAGAAGGTAAATCTTCCACATAAACGATGTCTCCACAAGATAACGAATCATTATCATTAGAATCGGAGAACATCTCAATATGATCATTTTGGAAGACAAGAGGAGGAGGGATATCACACACATGATCAAGAATTCCCTGTGACTCTCTTGGGATTGGGACAAGGTTCTCAACACTAGACTTTATGAATTCGTCCGATTCCTTTTCAGGAACAGTGTCAAGATGCTCGTCCCCCATGCTCAGAGAGTGAGTGGGAGCTTCGGGTGTGATAGCAGTTGTTTGAGATGGAATCTCAACTGCTGGGATATCAACTGACTGAGGGAGTTTAGAAGGACTAGCATACATATGTTTTATACTTTCCATTTGTTCTTCTGCTAGTAATTCCATCATAGTCTTTTCTCCCTGATTTTTTATGGAAGGAATTTCAACTGATGAACTTGATGAATTTGTACAAAGTTGACTAATATCAAGGGTAACTTCATCATCATCGTCATCAGGAATGAAACGAAATCGAGAGCTAGATTTGGCTGCTTTTTCTTTTGCAATTGATTCCCTAATAGATTTTTCAAAGGCAATCTGGGAATCTAATTTAGCAGTCCGCTCTTCAGCTAACAAAACTTCCATGGATTTCTCATTTGGATTATCTTGGGAATGTTTACATTCCTTCAAATCTTTCACTAAATCCAAAAGATCAAGGAGAAGATTTTGAGGAAGTGGTTCAGGCTGAGGTGGTGCCTGATTCACTTGGTATTGTAGAGGTTGGTTATGATACGAAGAGTCGTAATTGTTACAAGGAAATGGATTCCTTGTTTGACAATTAGAGCTACAGTGTGGACCTCCACAATACTCACAACAGTAAAACTGATGTGGCTGTGAGTTATATGTGTGGTAGTCATAATTGTTATCAGGAACCTGCTCATAGACAAGCGTGTTTCCCGATTGACAATCAGAACTGGAGTGTGAACCACCACAGTACTCACAACAGTAAAACTGCTGAGTCTCACAGTGTGGTAGCTGATGGAATACATCAGTTGTGTTATGGTAGGAATAGGGATCCTGGTTATAGACAGACCCGTTTCCTGATTCCACCATGCTACAACTGGGGCAATTGCCACCATTATAAGGACCACCACACCATTGACATCCAAGAGGGTGAGGATAAGACATAGAAAGAATCAAAGGTTTACAGAGCGTAAGAAATGAAGAATCAAAAGGGTAAGAGGGTAAAGAGGAATATTTTTGGTATTTTTGAAAAACATGATGTAGAAACAAAGAATGAAAATCTTTTGGGGTTTTTTGATTTTTATAAGAAAATATAAATACATACAGATGGTATAGACAAAGAGTGAATATTCAAATCACTAATCTGCTAAACGTAAGACTATTAGCACTGCTCCCCGGCAGCGGCGCCAAAAATTTGATCCGTGCCAAACCGTCAAGTTTTCTCACGCAAGCTGACCACTTGTGAATGGCCAACTGTAAGAAACTTAAAACAGCTTAAGCACGAATGCAATGAAGATCTGGGGAGTATAGTGTTTCCCCGGGTTGTTATGTCCCAGCGAGCTATGCAATGGATCACCAAACGTATAGTGATCGAGAGATTTGAACGGAAAAAGGATTTGGAATGATTATAATTACAGCAGAAGCCAACAAATTACAGAGGCTTAAATGCAAATTAAAGAAAGTTAAAAAGATAAAAAATATTAAATAAACGCTGTCACTATTTTTAAAATTGATGAACGTTTAAAACTTAAAACTTACGTTTAAATAAAATAACGTAAACGTACAAAATAAAAAGTGAGATCTAAGAAATAAAAGTCCTAAAAATATGAAAATGACATTTTTACAAACCTAATGATAAAAGAAAATTTTTAGAAAAAGAAAATTATTTTTATAACTATTAAATTAATTATTATTAATTAAAAACTATTTTTAACTATTAAATAATAGCCTAAAATACAAGAAAATATGAAACAAAGCTAGAAAAATAAAATTATGACTTGGAAAAAACTAAAATAACAAAAGAGAATTTTCAAAACTATTTTTGTATTTTTCTGATTATTTTTCTATTTTCTAGGAATTAAATACTATTAAAAACTAATTAAATTATTTAAAAATACAAATTTAACTAAGAAAAATCTAGAAAAATATTTTTTTGGCTTTTTATATTTATCTAAACTTAAGAAAAATGAAAAATTATTTTTTTGAAACTTTTCTTAATTATTTACAATAAAAGCTAATTAAAAGTGAATAAAAACTGATTTTAATAATGAAAAATACTAAACGGTGACCAAAAATCATGAAAATCTCAGGAAAATTCTAAAATGATAATCTAAATCTATGAAAAATAAGAAATATGAGGCTTATGTGGAAGAAATCAGAGCTGTAGTGTAAATAGATATGGAATAAGCACTTATGAATAAGCAAATAAGCACAACTAACCGCCAAACTTCTACAGAAGCAATATTATACTAAAATAAGCTATTTCTAACTAATCCTAGCCACTCCTAATCCCTGATAAGCAGTTCAACAAGATTTTAAGCTAACAAGATTATAAACAGCAAAACAGTGAACAGGTCTTAAGTTTAAGCTACTCTATAAGCTTATTTAATGAACTAATGCTAAAACCAGATATGTGGGCTTAAAGACCACCCAACAAACTGTAAATGGACCAAAAATGAGACCCTAACTAGTTGAAATAAAGACTGTGCAGTGTCTGCAAATTCTGCACAAAACTGATGTTAACTCCATTTTGACTTTTGAAATCAGTGACTCAGTTTGAATTTGGTGAGATTTAGAAGCAAATGTTGGACTGATTAGGATGAAATATGATGAAATGAAACTATAAAAAGCTGGTTTATCAAAATCTACACCTATATGTAAGATTGTATCAACTGATTTTAACAGTTTTGGACTCAAGACAGTTTAGAATGAAAATTTGACTTTTATGAAAAATGGCTGCAATCAAGGATAGATATGAGTGCAACTGACTATAACAAGCCTTAAGCTACTGATCTAAACCAATATAATGACCTCTAAAACAGTTTAAAACCTTGATCCAAACACTACTGTAAACACTAATAAGCAATTAAAACTGAGTGAACTACTGATCCTGCTTATACCAATGATCAAACTGAGTTTACTTGCTAAAACTAACACTAAATAAACAGACTTAAACCATTCTAAACCACAGATACAAGACAAGCATAAAATACAAAATGGCTTGAAATTTGAAAATGAGAAACTCACTCACATGTGTCCAACTGTTGTTGCAGGCTAAACCAAACCAAAGACTACTCTAACCTAATCTATTCCAACCCCAAAGCAAAGTTCTGCATCACCCAAATTCCAAAACCAAATCCAATTGCACCCAGTTTGACTTTTGTTGACCATGGACCAAATTTGCTTGAAAATGAATTCCCAGCTTATCAAAAGCTACAATGAGCTTAAGTAAGCTTAAGTGAATAAGAAAATAAGCTATGGGAAGCTTTAATATAAGAACATGAATCTGAAATTCTTAACAGTGAACACAATAACAAGAACTTTAACCAAACTTTGAAATTGATTCTTAAAACAGATTACAATGATAACAATACTTGAGTTTGAATCATAAAAATAAAAGATTATATATTTTAAGCTGGACTAAAACATTTGTTAAAAAAAACGACATAAAGAAAAACTTAAAAACTAACTACTTGCTTCTCTCTCTATCTCCTCCTCCATTTATAAGCCAATCCTCTTTCTCTCACTTCTCTGATTGTTTCCCACCATTTTCTATGACCATTGGATCAGTTGAAGTCATCTTGGCCCTTGATTGTGTTTTGGCAGGAAAAGTGTGTTTGACAGTTGTGGGTTGAGTGAGGGGAAGGAGGTGCATTAAATGTATCTTGGAGGTTGTTGAGGATGAGGGGACATGGAAGAGTAGGGTGGCTGGAGGGGGGATGGGAAGCAGGGCTAGATGTTGGGGAAGACAGTGAAAAAGGCGGGTAGGGGTGTTTGTTTGACTTTTGGTTTGACTGGTGTAATATTATAAGGCAAGGGGTCAAAACAAGGGGTCCAATTTGGTTATGGCAGGGTCACAATGAAATGGCAGGGTCCAAAGGTGTATTAAAGGGTTTTAAATGATAAGGACCTAATGTGTAATTTCTGAATTATCAAGGACTTCTTCTGCCAATTCTGCAAAGTTGCTCCAAGGACTAAAAGTGACAAGTTTTAATAATGCAAGGACCAAATTTGACATTTTCAAATTTCCAAGGGCCATTTTTGCCAATTTTCAAACTTGGAGGACCAATTTTGTAATTTCTCAAAACTTTTGATATTTTTCACCAAAGGACTAATTTTGACAAGTTATGATTTAAAAAGGACCTTTGGTGATTTTTCTTTTGAAATTAGGACTCAGGGACTATTTTTGACAATTTTAGAAACTTGGGGGACTGAAACTGCCAATTATGTAAACTTAGCTCATTTTTCATCTGATTTTGAACATTTTGCATCTGAAACATATAAAATGTAATTTTGGAATATTTTCAGTATTTTGATGCATTTCTGAGCATTTTTAAACGTTTTGCAGTTCAGATTTAACCAAAAATGATGAGTATTTACACACTCATCAATCCCCCACACTGGAGTGTGAACCACCACTCCAGTTCTGATTGATGAGTGAGTACGAATGCAATGAAGTCCAGGAGAGTATAGTGTTTCCCCAGGTCGTTAAGTCCCAACGAGCTGTGCGAGAATAGCCAAACGTGTAGTGATCGAGAGATTTGAACGGGAAAAGAGATTTGAATATGATTATAACTAAAGAGAAAGCCCATAAACTACAGGGGCTTAAATGCAAATTAAAGAAAATTAAAAAGATAAAAAATATTAAATAAACGCTATCACTATTTGCAAAATGATGTTTTTGATTTTTTCTGTTTTTATAAAACTTAATTTAAAACTACGCGACGTACTGAAGAAAATGTGAAACTATAGCAATATTAATCCTAAAAATATGAAAATGACATTTTTACAATCCTAATGATAAAAGAAAATTTATAGAAAAAAGAAAATTATTTTTATAACTATTTATCTAATTATTATTAATTAAAAACTATTTTTAACTAATTAATAATAGCCTAAAATACAAGAAAATAGGAAATAAAACTAGAAAAATAAAATTATGACTTGGAAAAATCTAAAATATCAAAAGAGAATTTTCAAAACTATTTTTATATTTTTCTGATTATTTTTCTATTTTCTATGAATTAAAAACTATTAAAAACTACTTAAATTACTTAAAAATACAAATTTAACTAAGAAAAATCTAGAAAAATATTTTTTTACTTTTTATATTTATCTTAACCTAAGAAAAATGAAAAATTATTTTTTTGAACTTTTTCTGAATTATTTGTATTAAATGCTAATTAAAATGGCCTAGAAATTGATTTTAATGCAGAAAAATAGCAAACAGGCTAGGAAAAATCTGAAAAATTCAAGATAACTCTAAAATAATATTATGAAACTAGGAAAAATAGAAAAACAGGTGCTTGTGTACAAGAAAATGCAACTGCTATTGCAAGTGCTTACAAATAAGCACTTTTAATAAGCAAGTGAGAACCAAAGACCACCAAACTGAAACAGAAACTCTAATATACTATAAGTGCTTAAATGCAACTAATCTTAACTGATTTTAACCTCCAAATCATCATTTGCCAAGATTTGGTGATTTGAAATAAGTGATGAAAACAGGTTTGACCCACCACTTTTGAGCTTAAGCACAGACTACCAAATAAGCTAAAACTTAAAACAAAAGATTAGAACCTAAACAAGACCTGGTTGGGACCTTACAAACCAAATATCAGACTTTGGGAAGCTCTGATAAGCTTGTTGAGAGGCTGCACAAAACCTGTGCAAGCTCAGTTAAAACTGAGCTTGTGCACAGGGGAAGTAAGACCACATTCACAAGCTTATTTGGGACTTATAAAAAATGTGTAAAATTCCACAAAAATGGTAATAAGAAAGGAGACCAGCTGAAGTTTATGATCCCATAATTTCACTTGACAAGACCCAAAAATGAGCTCATGAAAATTCTTCTCAGTTGGGCTCAAAACAGATTTTTCACTTTTGACTTTTTAGAACAGTTATGAAGATTTGACTTTTATGAGCTTTGATTCCACTTTTAGGACTGATGTTAATGTAAAGTGATAAAACAAACACAATTCAATCAATATCTAAGAATTCTAAGCACAAAACAACCTTTTGATTTCCAACAATTCCAACAGTTAAGCTAGTAAGACATATTTAAGATCATGTTGACTTATTGCTTGTGCAGGCTCAAATTATTGACAGATATGATTGTAAAGAAACTTAACAAGCATAAAACAACTAGAAACAACCACTGACTAAACCTTTAACAAGGTTTTGACAGCAAATCCAAACACACCTTAATCTATTGTTTTGCAAATTTAAATGGTACAAACACTGAGCAAACTTGTTTTAATGATCAAGTTAAGTTTTACTAACCTAAATACTACTTATTCAACAGATTTTAACTATTCATGACTACAAAAATAGACTATGCTAGGTAACTTTAAAAATCACTTACAAAAGATCCTTTAGCCACAGTGGCTTGCCAAAGTACACAGGATCAACCAACCTATTCTAGATCATGAAACAACCCAATATAAGTCCAAATCCAAGCTCTGCATCACCCATTTTCATTTCATACCCATTTGTGCTCCAAGTTTGACTTTCATTGACTTTTAGCACCTTTGATTGAAATTGTTTATAAAGCTTACCAGAAGCTATATTGAGCTTAGATAAGTTTGTTTGAGCTTAAATGAAGCTTATTGAAGCTTAAACATAAGAGTTGGACATTGAATTTTGCAACAGTGAACTGAAATATATGAAATGGAAGTGCCTCTTGAATTGATGCTTGAAAATGGTTTATCTTGATAAAATAACTTTAAGTGAGTACATAAAAACAGAGAATTACAATTTCAAACTTAAATTAAGACATTGCTAATAAAAACGACATACAAAAATATGGAAAACTAACTACTGACTTATCCTCTCCTTCTTCTTCCCTCTTTTATATCCAAAAATCTTCCACGTGTCCTCTTGATTCAATCCCACCACTTTTTTGAGCCAATGGGTGAGTTTTGCTCATATTGGCTATTTATCCAATTTTGGCGGGAAAGGGCATTTTGACCTCTGGAGACTCTGAAGCTAGCAACTAGGGGGGGTGGAATAGGTGTGATGATGAGGGGGGTTGGGGATAAGGGATAAGGTGTGAGGGGTGATGGGAGAGGAGTTGCAGGGTGTAGCAGGCAAGTTGGAGAGGGAAGCAGGAGGTGGAGGGAAAAGGTAAAGAGTTTGACTTGGTTTGACTTGGGGTTCAAAAAGGAAAGTGACAGGGGGTCCAAAATGTATAATGGCAGGGGTCCAATTCAGATTTGACAAGGGTTTGGTTTTAGTATTAATGATAAGGACCAAAACTGTAATTATGCCAAACTAGAGGGACCAAATCTGTAATTTCTCCAAAGTTGTTACAAGGGACCAATATTGACAAGTTCCAATAGTACAAGGACCAGTTTTGACATTTTCAAAATTCCAGGGACCAAACTTGACATTTTATGAAAGTTCACATACAATATTTATAATAAAATCACATACAATATTTATAATAAAAACATACCATTTCATTAAAAATAAAAAACATTACATAATACTTTTAAAAAAAACATAACATAATACTTAAAAATAACTAGATTAAAATAAAAAAAAGCCATTAATCATCGAGATGCGGCAAGTCTTCACGTGCTACGTGCTCCGTGAGATCATATCGAAGACGGTCATGGAGAAATTCGTCTAGTAACTCCGCTACCACACTGTCGTCGAACACTGGCTGGACCGGCGGGTCCATTATATGAACCGGTGAGATTGCCCTCCCCTCGCGTTTTATAACCATATTGTGCAAAATAACACACGCATGAACCTGATTGGCAATCTTCGCTTTGGTCATAGCTCTGAGTGGTCGATCAAGAATTTTCCATTTTCCTTTGAGAGCACCAAAAGCTCGCTCGACATCCTTTCTCGCTCCCTCTTGTAACTTCGTAAATCTCTTTTCCTTTGGGTCGTTTGGGTACGGGTATGCTTTAACAAGTGTGGACCACTTAGGATAGATTCCATCTGCCAAATAGTAGCCGCGTTTGTAAAAGCGTCCATTCACGTGGAATGAACTACTCATCGTCGTTCCATTTCGAGCTGTAAGATACAAGTCAGACTGATTCAATACGTTGATATCGTTGTTTGACCCCGGTGGACCAAAAAAAGCATGCCAAATCCACATATCTTGTGACGCGGTGACTTCAAGCATAATAGTGGGAACACCATAGTCACCTCTCGTATATTGCCCTCTCAAATGTCTAGGACAATTTTTCCATCTGACGTGTGTACAGTCGAGGCTACCAAGCATCCCAGGGAGGTGATGCTTCGCTTCATGGGCCTGGAAAATGCGAGCAAGGTCGTGTGTTGTCGGCCTACGTAGGTACTCCCGACCGTACAACTCAATGATGGCCTCACAAAAATGATCAAGACTTTCACGTGACGTTCTTTGAGACATGCATAAATATTCGTCATACTCATCGGGCGGATTGCCGGTTGCGAGTTGCCTAACAGCCGATGTGATTTTTTGTTTCGCCGTGAAACTTTTTTGAAATCGCGCGTCATAGCCTTCTTGAAAATATGGGTATCTCGCTTCAATGTCACCCACTATTTGCAAAAACAGGCTTTTCTCCATTCGAAATTTTTTTTAAAGTAATTTTCGTTGTACTTTGGTGTTTCAACGAACCAATCATTCTCTAAAGTTTCAAGACCTATATCCCGATGACGATTTACGCTAGTTCGGCTAGAGCTTGCCATGTCTTCATAATACTGAGCCGCTAGTTGAAGCATATTTTGCAACGAGCTACCCGTGGATAGCTCGTCAGACGAAGAAGGAACAACGTAATCGGAAGAATCGGTAGACATTTTTTTTGGAGAGATTATTTAGTGTGTGTTTTTTTTTTAAATGTAAAAGGGTAATTATTTTTTTTGAAACGTAAAAGGGTGTTAAATAGGAAGAAAATTTTTTTTTTTTTATTTGGCCTACTAGCCGTTTGAATCTCCTCACAAAACGCTCCAACCGTACAACTCAATGATGGCCTCACAAAAATGATCAAGACTTTCACGTGACGTTCTTTGAGACATGCATAAATATTCGTCACACTCATCGGGCGGATTGCCGGTTGCGAGTTGCCTAACAGCCGATGTGATTTTTTGTTTCGCCGTGAAACTTTTTTGAAATCGCGCGTCATAGCCTTCTTGAAAATATGGGTATCTCGCTTCAATGTCACCCACTATTTGCAAAAACAGGCTTTTCTCCATTCGAAATTTTTTTTAAAGTAATTGTCGTTGTACTTTGGTGTTTCAACGAACCAATCATTCTCTAAAGTTTCAAGACCTATATCCCGATGACGATTTACGCTAGTTCGGCTAGAGCTTGCCGTGTCTTCATAATACTGAGCCGCTAGTTGAAGCATATTTTGCAACGAGCTACCCGTGGATAGCTCGTCAGACGAAGAAGGAACAACGTAATCGGAAGAATCGGTAGACATTTTTTTTGGAGAGATTATTTAGTGTGTGTTTTTTTTTTAAATGTAAAAGGGTAATTATTTTTTTTGAAACGTAAAAGGGTGTTAAATAGGAAGAAAAAAAATTTTTTTTTTTATTTGGCCTACTAGCCGTTTGAATCTCCTCACAAAACGCTCCAACCGTACAACTCAATGATGGCCTCACAAAAATGATCAAGACTTTCACGTGACGTTCTTTGAGACATGCATAAATATTCGTCACACTCATCGGGCGGATTGCCGGTTGTGAGTTGCCTAACAGCCGATGTGATTTTTTGTTTCGCCGTGAAACTTTTTTGAAATCGCGCGTCATAGTCTTCTTGAAAATATGGGTATCTCGCTTCAATGTCACCCACTATTTGCAAAAACAGGCTTTTCTCCATTCGAAATTTTTTTTAAAGTAATTGTCGTTGTACTTTGGTGTTTCAACGAACCAATCATTCTCTAAAGTTTCAAGACCTATATCCCGATGACGATTTACGCTAGTTCGGCTAGAGCTTGCCGTGTCTTCATAATACTGAGCCGCTAGTTGAAGCATATTTTGCAACGAGCTACCCGTGGATAGCTCGTCAGACGAAGAAGGAACAACGTAATCGGAAGAATCGGTAGACATTTTTTTTGGAGAGATTATTTAGTGTGTGTTTTTTTTTAATGTAAAAGGGTAATTATTTTTTTTGAAATGTAAAAGGGTGTTAAATAGGAAGAAAAAAAAAATTTATTTTATTTGGCCTACTAGCCGTTTGAATCTCCTCACAAAACGCTCCAACGTATACATTTTGCAACGGTTGAATGCGGCTTCCCAGCTCGAATTTGGAGCTCGATTGTGATACCCGCACTACACAGAATGGTGTAGCCGAGCGGGTTCACGAGCTCGCCCATCAACCCGAGCTCCACTCCGTCACCTCTAAGACACTTTGCTATAATTTTATAAACATTTTTAGTAACATGGTACGGGTCCCAAAAAAGGTACTTTGATCTATCTGGACAAACCTTTGCATTTGGCACACATGGAACTACACCACTATGTTTACCAAACGTACCACAAAATGAAACATCGGCGACTTCAAAACCTACAAGAATGACACATATACACTGCATTACACAACAGCCAATACATCTCTGAAAGATGTCACAATCCATGAAAATAAAACAGGTTACTTTTACGTGTGTACAATGAGTAGAAGAAAGTCCCGACATGGATAAATAGATAAAATAACTCCTGACCAGTATAGAAAAAAGTGGTATAGACGCCATTAGCAAAGTGTGCGTGTTGGAAACTAACATGGTCACTGCAAAATACTTCATCAACCATCCCAGGTAAATCATTTACCAACTGCATGTCATCACTTATATTACATGTTGTTCCTTCTTCACCTAAATCATTACTCTGACCTACTTGTAGCATACCAAGCTGAGCATCATTCTCTTGACAAGTGTTATCTTGATTTGGTTCAACTGCATTGCCAAATTCACTAGTGTCACTCGCTTGTAACAGACTAAGATCAACAACAGGATCCTCTTCCATGTTATCCTGAGTCAGTTGAAACAGAGTTACATCCACATCAAGCTCCTCAAACCTGTTATTCACATCAACCAAAGGTCTGCCTGGTTTGTGTAATTGCTTCTCCTGTGTCAATTGAAACAGATTAACCTCAAAATTTTCAGGCTCCTCAAAGGTGTTATTGACATCAACTAGTGCTGTTCCACCATTGTCAAAGTCCTTCCCTTGAATCACTCTAAACAGATTAACCTCAACATTATCAGGCTCCTTTACAGCATTGTCCTCATCAATAACTACTAAAGCACGCTCACTGTTTTCAACAGGTTGGCTAGCAAAAGAGCAGTCTAAGGTGGAAAAGAGTGGCTCAATGTTTGGAAAATTGCTAGCTTCACCAATATCATTGACGTCCACAGGCAATTGTGTAAGTTGGATAAACGGATCTAGGGAAGGTTCATTATCTATATCATCTAACACCAACCGTCTACAACAGGATTGAATAGCCGCAGTAGCAACTTTTCTCCTATCTTCATCCATCTCCCAAAACACAGTCTTAATTGATTGTGGGGACATTTCAGAAAATTCTAATCTAGTCTTCCCTATTTCAACATACACGTCTATCAGCTTATGCTGTATGACAACATCTTTCAACAAGTCTACATTAGCAGGTTCACGCAAAGAAAACAAACCTTCGTCTAATGTACAACCAGGCTTAACAAAGTAGAAATAATTGGTTTGTCCAGACTCATAACCGATTTGGGTCATGAGAGCATCCATTTCATCAACAGATACCTCTTTTATTTCCACAAGATCAACAAGGCATTTCTTGCCTCCTTGATATATCCTACCTGGAAAGTATTTGAATGTACCTTCATAATGGAACATCATGCTAAACGATCCAGGTTCACCCGCTGTATTAAAAAATGTACAAAAACTTTGTTAAGCTAAAGTTACCTAAAAGGGGAATAACTTAATCAGTCGTACTAACATATGATTGTAATAGGCTCTAACCAAAAAAGACTTACAATATCTCCTGACTGCAGCTCTTTCCTCCGTTTCACGATCATCATATAAAGGATATTCCCTTACTCGCCACAGAGTAAATCCAAGGTGGTTGTTTGTTATTTTCTTACTCAGATTATTTGATTTTATGATAGACATTGCCTTAGGGTTTTCTGGGTAGGCTTCCAAAACAAGTTTGGGGATGAGCAATGAGTACCCGGTTTTGTTATATTGTACAATATGGCGGGAAATTGGACAAGACATGTTCTACAGTGTATACCACATAATGACTATTCTACCCTCAGCAGTACCATGATTACGGGTTTATTTTGGGTATAACGGAACGTTGACAACGCCGTTATTGGTCAAGGGACCAATCTGGCATTTAATGGGTACTGTTTGGACCTGTGGCGATGATTATGCCCGGTTTCGTCCCATCGCGATCTTCCGATACAAGTTTAGGGACCAACGGTGTATTTTAGTCTAAATCCGGTTTTGAGTAAGAATTACTCACCGTGTGATTTATAGTTCTTAATGATGTCCTGAACAATATTATACACATCTTCATAAACAAATCACTACAAGAATCAGGAGAACAGGCGATGAAGAAATGTCGTCGGCATTTTACGCTAAACGGCAAAAAATCCGCTTGACCAAGCCTCCGGTGCGTTGAATTTTTATGAACAATTATGTCGACGCCCTCTCGTCGGCAACATATTGGTCAAATTTGACTTTGCGAATAGTTAGGCGGGAATTAACACCGCCAAATGGTACCGACGCCCTGTCGTCGGGAATATATAAAATAAAAAAATTACCCCTCTTAGCGTTTGATTAGCGTTAATCATTGTAATTAGTGTTTTGGTCCCGACGACAGGGCGTTGGGATGTATTTATGCCAAATTTTGCTTCCCCCGCTTGTAAATAATAGAGAATAATTGGGCGGAAGTTTTTTTCCTGCTAGTTTGTTACCGACGACATGTCTCGGAATTTTTTCCCGTCTTATTGCCACTTTATCCCGCCAATTTTTTACTTATATATAACCAATCATCCTCAATACAACAAAACGCACACATAACCCAATCATCAATTCTCACAAAACACATATAACAATGGCTGGTTACACGCTAGAATAGGAGTGGTCAAAGGTTTTATCGAACCCACCACTCTTTGATGAAGTTCTTAATACATATGGCGATGAAATTATTGAGGAATATGGTTCTTATAAGAACATTAGCATGTGGATGAGAGATGTTATTCTGAAATGGTTGAGGAAAAAGCCATACTACATATAGTATTTGGCCGAAGCTGATAGTGAAAGAATGGAGGCAAAAGCCGATGAACTGGCAATGAGGATAACAAATCTTGAAGCTTTGTTTGAAAATTTCATCAAGCAAAAGAATGCAAGGGAGGAAAAGGTGGTGCAGGTTCTAGAAAAGTGAGAAAAGGTGGTGCATGTTCTAGCAAAGGGAAAATTCGATGAATTGTGATGTTTGTTATGGTCCATGTCGTGTGCTTCGTTTGCTTGTCGAGTTGTTTTTTTTTTAGTTATTTCGTTTGCTTGTAGAGTTGTTTCGTTTGCTTGTCTTGTAGTTTCGTTTGAGTCTGTATGAAATGTATGTGGTTGAGAACTCTTGTGCGTTAAATAAAGGTTTGCCTTCGTGTTTGTTAATTGTGATATTGTTCCTTCAATTATATGTAATTTAGTGTTGAAAAATTGCATATTTGAAATACCCTGCTGTTTAAAGGGGTGCTTGGATATGGATTTAACAAGCAGATGATTAATGTCAAATACCAAGTGTAAAATATATATATACGAATTACATTACAAATGGGTTTTTGAGTTGTTTCGTTTGCTTGTCAAATACCAAGTGAAATACCCTGCTGTTTAAAGGGGTGTTTGGAAATGTATGTGGTTGAGTTGTTTCGTTTGCTTGTCGAGTTGTTTCGTTTGCTTTGATGTATAAAAATCTTGGGTGTGGTTGGCCCACCAAGAGACGGGTGTATGTCATGTTCGATAACAAAAGATAGGTAGATCATCGCCGCTAACGAAGGTACACAACGGCTGTTAAAGAAACCTCGTGATTTACTTAAGTTTTCACAACAACAACAACATTTTATTAAATAAAAACAATAACAAACAACAGCAACAACACTACTACATACAAAAATTTTCCATGTCACCTAACGGCTCACAGAGTATTGCATCTGATTGACATGCATGGTCATGGTCGTCGGGATTCCATGCCATTTCAAGTCTTGCCTCCAACATCCTTACTCTTGCCTCTAGCACTTGTTTTTGTGATTCTAGCATGTTTATCCTTAGATCTTTTGCATTACAGTTTGAGCACTCTGTTGGTACAAATCCAGAACCTCAAGATGTTGAAGCAGAAGAGATTACTCTTGAGTGTTCATCAAATTAACTCTTCTACATAAAATATCCACATCCATGATCTTTCTGTCCTGGTTGTTACATAATACGGAAATTATAAGAGATTACAACCCATTTATTTGTATATTTTACACAAATAAGAAATGTATGATTGTTCACCTTCGAAAGAGGACATGCATAATATTGCCATCCAAAGCTATCTTCTTGATGTGATGTTCTTAGTTTTATATTTCCTGTTCCACCAAAACACATAAAAAGGATTATATCGCTGCATCTCAGGTTTTGAAATTAGTGTGAAATGATGTAGGGACCTTGATCTACGCATCAGTAACGAAGGAAGGGTGGCCAGAATTTTGGCCGAAAGTTGGTGACGGCGCCGGAAAGTATTCTTGGTGAGGTGGTGGTATCAAATGGTTTGGTAAACCCTAATTCGGGCTTATATATCCCCACGAGGGACTAAATGTGTAAAAATGAAACTAAAGTGGGCGGCGGTGTAAAAATAAAGTAGGGGTAGTTTTTGAAAATTTGGATATCTTTTATAATAAAACCTTGTGGGGCCCGTTTAATTTTTTTTGCAAATTTGGCTATATATATAACATATTGACTTATTCTTTTAACTATAAATAAGAAATGGCACATGTATGAAACTACAATGATATATCGAAAAGTTACATTATTTGACTGAGGACATGAAAAATGTATTAAACTACATGTTATGTATAACCATAGCATCTCGACTCATTCGCTTAACATCTCATGTATAACCACAGCATATCAACTCATTCGTTTAACATGTTATGTATATCTATAACATATCGACTCATTCGTTTGACATATTATGTATATCTATAACATCTTGACTCATCCGTTTAACATGGGATGTATATCCATAACACCTCGACTCATCCGTTTAACATGTTATGTATATTTATAACATATCGACTCATTCGTTTGACATATTATGTATATTCATAACATCTTGACTCATCCGTTTAACATGGGATGTATATCCATAACACCTTAACTCACCCGTTTAACATGTTATGTATATCTTAACGTTTGTACAAGTCTATTCACACTGCAAAACATATGACTTGGCATGCCACTGGAAAGTATATGGACTACGGTAAGATGCAACACCCGGTTGATGGTAAAGCATGGAAGAAGTTTGACCAGCTGCATTCAGATTTTGCTAAAGAAACTTTCGATTAGGGTTGGACGCTGATGGATTTAATCCGTTTGGAAACCTTGGTCAGTCTTACAGCATGTGGCCGGTCATATAAACAACATACAACTTGCCTCCGTGGTTATGCATGAAAGAGTCTTCTTTGATGCTGACGTTGTTGATTCCTGGCCCTAAATCACTAGGGAAGGACATTGATGTTTACTTGAAGCCTTTGATTGATGACCTGGAGGATTTATGGGGAAAAAACCAGGTATCTTGACTAGAGACGCTGTTACAGGCACTGACTTCCACATGAGAGCGATGCTTTTATGGACCATCAATGATTTTCCTGCACGAAGTAGTTTGTTTGGTTGGAGTGGGAAAGGTTACATGGCATGCCCTACATGCAAAGTAGACACTCCGGCTAAGCGTGTGATAAGAAAAACAACTTACGTTGGTCATAGAAGATTCTTAAAAAAGAACAATAAATTGAGGAGTGACTATACATTTGAAGGTGAAACCGATGGAAGAGATCCTCCTAGAAAAGATACCAATCATAATATCTTTACTCAACATGCGAGATTGCCCACACGTTTGCTGGGGGAAACACCCGGATTATGGGGGTGTGAAGATAAAACGTAATCTTACAGTCGAACTGAACTGGACTAAACGGTCTATTTTCTACAAGCTTGAATATTGGTCTTCTCTTTCTCTAAAACACAATTTAGATGTCATGCATATCGAAAAGAATGTGTTGGGCGCGGAAGCGCTGCCGAAATTTGTTAAACATCGAACACAATTTAGAAAAATGGATATTTTAAAATGGGCGCGGAAGCGCTGCCGAAATTTCTAATCTTTAGAAAAACAAATTATTATTATTATTATTATTATTATTATTTTTACAAGTTTTAGTTGAGGAAAGGGAAAATAGATTTTTTAAAAACGAAAACGTGGTCGTTTGAATGGATTAAAACGGATTTGTAACGAATAAGATACGAGTTTTCTAAATATATTGTCGATAACTATTTTCAGAAAATTAAATAGTGCGCTGTCCAGATTTTCATCACGGTAAAACCAAGCTTTAAAAGATAAACCGAGTCCTCGTAACCTGAAATTATTGTAATATACTTGAATACCTTCGCGAGAATAGGTAGAACTTTGAAAACGGAGTTAAAACGAGAGAGTTTTGACACTTTTAATTTTTTGGTCGAAAACTATATAAAAACACTATTCGCAGCTTTTTACCAAAAGCTGTCAGAAATCTTAAAAGTCATTTTTGGAGGTCTTAACGATCGTTTCAGGCAAAACGGACTAAATAAACGAAGTAGCGTTTTATGTATATACTTTGGTCAAGTCGGAAAACTTTTCAAAATATATATTATCGAAACTTTTATATCGTAGTTACGATAAGTACTTACTAAAAGTCCAAAAATATTATATTTTGGCTATCGATAAGAACTATTAAATAACGTTATATTTTATAACTAAGTTTATAATCAAACATGTAGGGGTGATAAAACTTTCATAAACTGCATACACGACATTATTGCATTACCTAAAACACATTATTACTTTAGGTTGCGGCTAGGGTATCGCGCATCGTTTCCCGTGCACTCGCACTTGTAGCGTATTACTTATTGCTTGAGGTGAGTAATCACATCCCCCTTCTTTTTTTTTTACCGTTTTTACCATATTTTGGGGCGAAATATATGAACCATTCTTGAACTAAATTGATTACTACTTTTATGAACTCGTTTGACTAGAACTTTTGAACTCGAATCAAATCCTTAAACTTAATTACGAACCTATGACCTGTTTGAACTTATTGAACCGTACTTGCTATGACCCTAAAAGTCTCGCCTTATTGGTGGAGCGTACAAAGTCTCCCTTGTTCGGAGCAACCTTAAGCCTCCCCGGTCCGGAGCAGAATGTCTCCCTATGGGAACGGAGCATTCTCAATCTAAAGTCTCCCCTGTTCGGAGCAGTGCAAATTCTCCCATGTTCGGAGTGTTCTTAATTGTATATAATAGTTGTATGATGTACTTTTCGTACATTCGCATTGTTAGTCTCCTATTAGTAGGTAGTATGGATAGCGCTATTAGAGGTCGGCCAACCTCTCGTTCACTATGTTACGGGACGCATATTATTTATCCTAGGGGCTTTGCCTGGCATACATTATTATATACGTGGTGCTATATTGTGAACTGTCCTGACAACGTATACTTGACTACTATACACACTATATTTTGTGCAATGGGTTGTGAACACACAGGTTGCAAGTTTTGTATGGGCGGAATTTGGAACTGAGTGAATTTAAAATGCCTTTGCTTTGTGGACTATTCTCGATGACCGAAACCTTTGACTCCCTCTCTTAAGAGTTTTCATATTATATAAAACGTGTACACTCACCAACTATTTTCATAGTTGACCCGTTTTCTCTCATGCATTTCAGGTGATCGTTTGTAAGCTTTTCCTCAAGGTCTTTGCATAATAAAGTTTTCACATGTCACTACTAATCATTATGTAATAAAACGTAATCTTTTGGGATCTAAACTTTATATTATATTTGCCGATGTCGGCTAAACTGGCATTGTAATAATGTATCTTTTTTTTAATCTTAAACGTTGGTATGTTCTATTATCTTTTGCTTATGTTCCTTTCCGTTACACCTCGTGTTTCCGCCTCCGGCGAGGGTGTGACAGATTGGTATCAGAGCCGAAAGGTTATAGAGAATGCTGATTTTTCCAAAAATAAAAATCGCAACTATAACCAGAATAAAGTTTTATTAAACATCGAACATCATACAAGTCAACTAGTCCTATCGTTGCATCGTTAATCCTAAACTATACATAGCCTGATCACCTATGTCTAATTTATGAAGAACCATGCAATGATAAGAGTGGTAGTTTTGAAGTCATGTTTAGTCGAGTCTTTAGAGTCTGGTCACCTGAAATTGCATTGGTCGGGTAGGGTATGCATAGCATGTTTTTACATTCACGTCTACAGTTACCATACCTTGTTTATACCTTCTCTTTTCCATCTTTCGACTTGTTAGACATAGCATGTCTCTGTTCATGTCATATTTCGATCACTATAACACATATTACCGCCGTTCTGCACTTCATCTGCCTTCGTTCGAGTGTCATTTACTCAACCCGATGTTTTTGTCCATTGCAGGATCATGGCTGCAAGAAACACACGCTCAGGAGTCAACAACAACGCCAATCCAAATAACAATGTCAACCTAAACAATAATGTCAACCCAAACAACAATGACAATCCAAACAACAACGCTTGCTGGAATAGCGGACCTACTCACCCAAATTATGACGCACCTTGATGCTAGACGAACCAACGTTGGAGAAGGTACTTCAAACACTGGTCATGGATGCAGCTACAAGACTTTCATGACATGCAAGCCAATGGAATTTTATGGTACCGAGGGTGCCATTGGACTGCTAACCTGGTTCGAGAATGTTGAGTCAAAACTTAGTATCACGAAATGTACTGAAGAAAACAAGGTTGAGTTCTCTGCTGGTCTACTACAGGGCCGAGCATTGACCTGGTGGAACAACCAACTGTAGACTAGAGGAAGAGGGGCTGCAAATGCGTTATCTTGGGAAGCATTTAAGAAACTACTAACTGATGAGTACTGCAGAAAAGATGAAGTGCAGAAGCTGGAAGCAGAATTTTGGAATCACTTGATGGTAGGAGTAGAAGTCGACAAGTACACGATCCGTTTCCACGAGTTAACTAGGATGGTTCCTCACATGGCTTCCACTGTGGAGAAGTTGATCGACCGATATATATGGGGATTGATACCGGAAATTAGGAGGGATGTCACCTCATCAAACCCAACCACTCTGCAAGCCGCTGTGGGTATGGCGTATCGCTTGACAAATGATGTGATCAGGTCTGGAGGACTAACAAAAGCAAACGACAATGGTCGAAAGCGACAGGAGGATCGCCAGGGAAGCCGAGACCAGGACCAGCAAAACAAGAGGCAGCAAATAACCAGAAACTACGGAGTAATAACTCAAGGGCCCAAAAGATACGCAGGTCCACATCCTATGTGCACTCGATGTAACTATCACCACTCAGGAGACTGCCCAAGGTGCGACAAATGTGGACAGACGGGCCACTTCACGCGGAATTGCTCAAACAGGACTGGCAATCAAGGAAAAAGGTCAGCATGTTACGAGTGTGGAAGTCTAGATCACCTTCGGAATACCTGTCCAAAGTTGAAAAGAACTCCTAACCAAGGAGGTAATCGTCCAAACCTGGCGTTGGCAATAGAAGGCCCACAAGATCAGAACATTGATGTTCCCCCCGCACGTGATCGAGCATTCTATATGGGCACCGAGGAAGCCCGCAACGCGTAACGGGTACATTCTTTTGAACAACCACATTATTTCTGTACAACATGATTTTGAGTGCATAACTTCCTTCCAATTTTTACCACGTTCACGACATTGATTAATTTGAGACCTATCGATATCGACCTTAGTTGTAAATTATTTTGTTGATTTGATTTGCGTAAGCAAATCCAAGATTGAACAAATCTTTCAAAAGACTTCATTCAAGGATGTTGAATCCTATCTTACTAACAACTCGTCTCCTAGCTTGATCTAGTGACAGTTCTTGTTTGATGAGTTGCGAAAATCAAGCTAAGAGTCAAGTTTTTTACTCAAAAGGTCTTTTGAGGGATACGTTCGGTGTTGGGTAAGTTTACCCCCATCAAATCTAATCTCGGGCATGTATTTAGTTGGATGAGGAACCCATATGCATGAGTATTGACATGATCATTTAGACTATTCGTACGAGCATGAACTTTTAGAACTCTTGTCGAGGTTCGGACTATAGTATCAATAATTGAATCACGAGGACGTGATTCCTCTAACCGGGGAAGAATGTCACAATTCTCAATTTCCGGTCATTTCTCAATAACACTATTCATTCCCGGAGAAAAGTTTATATTCATCATTTTTATTCATAATTTTTCGTAAACTAGGTTTACGAGCATCAAATTCGCGTAACCGTAAGAGTTTAGCTGCTTATTCATGAAACATCATTTGGTGCACATCATATAGACCAGAGTTAGTCTGCACATTTTCAGTATTATCATTTTCATTTTTGGTCTTACTTGTGTTTACATTTTTAATTATTTATATTTATTAAATAAATATACGCTTTCACAAGATTTTTGAGCATGAACGATATACCCGATACTCTCAACAATGGCCCTAATATATTTTTATACTCATTATAAGGTTACAAACATTCTAGAATTATTTTACTTGGTGTTTCAAATTCAATTACTATATATATTTATAAGTTTCAACTTTCTACGTTACCCGGTATTCCGTTCTCGTATTTAAAAAAAAACGTTACGTTTTCAATTATCGGGATCAAACTACCAACGTTATTTTAGTATATCTTGCAAAATATCAATCAATATATTATTTTCTTTGTTTTCCCTTCTCATTCACGCCAGCTCCCCACCCTCATTTAATTATTTGCTTTATTGTCTTTAGATATTTGTTATATTAGTTATGTACTTACATCTTATTTCTATAATAACAACAATACACAAAAACAACAAAAGATATTTTTTTTCTATTGTTTCAGTGGTTCGGCAGCCTCCCACAAACAACCTCAAACACAACATTTGATCTTGATTTTTATTTAGTTCTTTTCATTTCAAGTGTTTACAAGTGTATATTCGGGTTAATATATTAGTATTATCGGGTTTTGGAGCATCGTTCGGGTTTAATCGTTCTTGTTCTCATCATCTATCCACTATTATCAAGTAAGTATACAAATTATTTTATACTTCTTCATTAGTGTTTTTCATGTTTATTCCATTCACTTATGCATTTTTTTGAGTTTTTATAGTTATTATTGATATATCACCCATGATCATGTTTGTGAATTTTTATGAGGAAATCAAGCTAATATAATTCTTACAAAAATATTGGATGAGAAAAATGAATACAACCGAGCCTTGAACAATTTTTACTTTGTTTTATAGATTCTATTGTTAAATATATGTTATATAAATCTATAAATGTTTTATTTGATTTTTGTTATATATCCTAGATCTATATTTATATCATATGTCATGATTATTTTCAGCTATATATTTGTTGGAAAAATTGGTGGAAGGGTTTAGGATAGATTTGGAGTTGATTAAAAGGTTTTTACTTTAGAAAAATGGATATTTTAAAATGGGCGCGGAAGCGCTGCCGAAATTTCTAATCTTTAGAAAAACAAATTATTATTATTATTATTATTATTTTTACAAGTTTTAGTTGAGGAAAGGGAAAATAGATTTTTTAAAAACGAAAACGTGGTCGTTTGAATGGATTAAAACGGATTTGTAACGAATAAGATATGAGTTTTCTAAATATATTGTCGATAACTATTTTCAAAAAATTAAATAGTGCGTTGTCCAGATTTTCATCACGGTAAAACCAAGCTTTAAAAGATAAACCGAGTCCTCGTAACCTGAAATTATTGTAATATACTTGAATACCTTCGCGAGAATAGGTATAACTTTGAAAACGGAGTTAAAACGAGGGAGTTTTGACACTTTTAATTTTTTGGTCGAAAACTATATAAAAACACTATTCGCAGCTTTTTACCAAAAGCTGTCAGAAATCTTAAAAGTCATTTTTGGAGGTCTTAACGATCGTTTCAGGCAAAACGGACTAAATAAACGAAGTAGCGTTTTATGTATATATTTTGGTCAAGTCGGAAACTTTTCAAAATATATATTATCGAAACTTTTATATCGTAGTTACGATAAGTACTTACTAAAAGTCCAAAAATATTATATTTTGGCTATCGATAAGAACTATTAAATAACGTTATATTTTATAACTAAGTTTATAATCAAACATGTAGGGGTGATAAAACTTTCATAAACTGCATACACGACATTATTGCATTACCTAAAACACATTATTACTTTAGGTTGCGGCTAGGGTATCGCGCATCGTTTCCCGTGCACTCGCACTTGTAGCGTATTACTTATTGCTTGAGGTGAGTAATCACATCCCCCCTTTTTTTTTTTACCGTTTTTACTATATTTTGGGGCGAAATGCATGAACCATTCTTGAACTAAATTGATTACTACTTTTATGAACTCGTTTGACTAGAACTTTTGAACTTGAATCAAATCCTTAAACTTAATTACGAACCTATGACCTGTTTGAACTTATTGAACCGTACTTGCTATGAACCTAAAAGTCTCGCCTTATTGGTGGAGCGTACAAAGTCTCCCTTGTTCGGAGCAACCTTAAGCCTCCCCGGTCCGGAGCAGAATGTCTCCCTATGGGAACGGAGCATTCTCAATCTAAAGTCTCCCCTGTTCGGAGCAGTGCAAATTCTCCCATGTTCGGAGTGTTCTTAATTGTATATAATAGTTGTATGATGTACTTTTCGCACATTCGCATTGTTAGTCTCCTATTAGTAGGTAGTATGGATAGCGCTATTAGAGGTCGGCCAACCTCTCGTTCACTATGTTACGGGACGCATATTATTTATTCTAGGGGCTTTTCCTGGCATACATTATTATATACGTGGTGCTTTATTGTGAACTGTCCTGACAACGTATACTTGACTACTAGACACACTATATTTTGTGCAATGGGTTGTGAACACACAGGTTGCAAGTTTTGTATGGGCGGAATTTGGAACTGAGTGGATTTACAACGCCTTTGCTTTGTGGACTATTCTCGATGACCGAAACCTTTGACTCCCTCTCTTAAGAGTTTTCATATTATATAAAACGTGTACACTCACCAACTATTTTCATAGTTGACCCGTTTTCTCTCATGCATTTCAGGTGATCGTTTGTAAGCTTTCCTCAAGGTCTTTGCATAATGAAGTTTTCACATGTCACTACTAATCATTATGTAATAAAACGTAATCTTTTAGGATCTAAACTTTATATTATATTTGCCGATGTAGGCTAAACTGGCATTGTAATAATGTATCTTTTTCTTTAATCTTAAACGTTGGTATGTTCTATTATCTTTTGCTTATGTTCCTTTCCGTTACACCTCGTGTTTCCGCCTCCGGCGAGGGTGTGACAAAATATATTATATTTTCCATCGGTTATAGTTTTGTTTATCATTGTTTGAATCCAGTTATTTCGTGCATATCTTTTCAAATTCTGATAATTCATTCATAAAAATACTTGATTCGATTCCTAAATACGTGAATTGATTCGCAAAAATACATCTATCGATACCCAGAATAATCATAATTCAAAAAAATGTGCATTATTTGAACAATGGTACACACAATTACAAAAAATGTTAAGTATAATACATTTAAAAAGAAAAAAAAAGAAAAAAACAAGTAACCCTTATTGATTTAGATGGGGCATTTTTATACGGTCTCGCCCAGGGCAGCAAAAACTTCAGGACCGGCCCTGGTTGCAGACGAAGCATTAACTTTTTATTCTCATTATTTTCGGGGTGTTGGGACTAAATTTAATCGTCCCGACCGTAATCAGGACCGTCCTCGCCCAACAAGTCTTTTCCAGGTGTTCCGATCAATATGTACCAAGTTTGGTAAACACACATTGATTCGGTTAGATCTCCAAGAAATGAAGAAAGTGATATGGTATGTACTTCACGACAGTCCTGAGATCGACACGTACCTGACCGCGTTTGAGAGGTACGCATTTAAATTTTGGAATTTCTTTTCCCAAGTTATCTTTTCGATTTATTCTAATATCATTGAAATTTACAGGGAATTTCCTAACAGTGACATGCAACAAGAATTTGCTAGTTGGTTTGAGCCAAAGGTAAAACTTATTGTATGTATTTCCCTGTGTAAATAACGACTGTTAATTACTCATCTCTATCTACTTTTATCTTTTTTCATAGATCCGTAAATTTTACATAACTAATGACCCAAGATGTACTCCCGACTTATTCGCTTTGGCTTGTGAACCATCACCGACCCCAATCTCAGTCAACTCTTGCGTAGTCAACGGTGAGAAGTGTGTCGTACACAACCGCGATAAAAAATGTACAACTCATAACAGCAGAATTTGTTCACCTGGTGAGAATAAATGAGAAATGTATTCTGGTCAGCTAGAAGATATTCTAGAGTTTGCTTATACCCAGTTCAAAGTTGTGTTGTTTCGAGTTAAGTAGTTCGACTTATGCGATAAAAAAGGCCGTAAAGTCAAGCGTATGAATCTTAGAAACAACATGAGACAAATTTTGGTATGTAGTTATGCATTTGAAGATCAACCTTACATTCTCGCAACACAAGCAAAACAAGTCTTCTACCTTGAAGATCCTGCCAGACGACCACTCCATTGGAAGGTCGTCCAAGATGTGAATCACAACACAACCTGGGATGTCATCGTGGAAGAAGACGATGATGATGTGATACATGGCAACAACTCATCTGATCTCGAACTGTCTGCTAATTTGATTGATTTAGAATTAGAACCTTTGAATATCGACGGTCAATCAACGGAAGTTGAGGCACCACCACCACCACAAATCATTCCTGTTGATGACGATGATGATTTTATTGATAATGAGGACGACGAGCCTTATGATTTAGCAGAAGCTTCTGATAATGAAGAAGAAAACAATTCTGATGATGAAGTTGCAGTTGCCACTAATGATGTTTATGATACTGATGTTGATTTAGCAGATTGATCTTAAATTGTAACTTGTAAAACGATTCTTATTTGAATGAAATTGTTATGGATTGTTTAAATGTGTATATTTATTTGAATGTGTATGCATATGAATGTTTGCATGCTTTTATTAATCTATTTATGAAAATGTATATGTTATTCAACTTGTTATTTTATAGATGGCAACAGCCGTGGCGTGTGGTCACGGTGGTGACGGTGCCGGTGACCCACCACCCTATTTCGTCATATTGAGAGCGGTCGTCATGGTAAGAATTTCCTGATTATTTAAACGGAAACCTAAAATTGATCAATTGAATTTGGTTACTTATTACTTTATGACGTTATCACTCACTTCAATTTGTGGGATCATCACAACCTCGCAAGGGCAGGGGCAGGGGTGGCGGCACTGGTGGCGTCCAGAAGGTGAATTCCGTCAACAAGAACGTCGCCCTGAAGAAAGCCGCGGTGGATTTCAGCCCCCAGACGATCAAGTTTGACATCAATGATAAGGGGACCCTCAACCCAGTCGGCGACCACGCTGCGTGGTTCGTTAACTTTGTGGACGAGCTCATTAGGGAGTTCCCATTGTGCTATGAGTCCTAGCACAAGATCGAGCCGGAAAAGAAGGCACATATGATTGGACGCATCCAGGTCAGTTATTTATTTTCCTTTTACTTTCTTTTGTTATCGTGTTTATATATTTGAATGTGTATATTTATTTAAATTTTGTTATATATATATATATATATATATATATATATATATATATATAATTTAGTTATTTTTATCGCAGCAAATGTTTGATTTGGTGCCCTTCATGCGTTCACCACGGTGGGGGACAATTCACGGAGCAATGAACGAGTATTTTGGAGAATGCTACCAGGACAACAAGAGAGCCTTGAAGCAAACTTACTTTGTTGCCAAAGGTGGGGCAGCCAATGTTGAAGAGATACGAAGGCAAGTTTTTATTTTTGCTGTTTTTTTTTGATATTTTTGTTATTTTTGTAATACGTTAGTAATTGATATATGTTAATTATATGTTTTTGTTATTATGTTAGGAACCCTCCTCTCAACATGGAGTTGCCAATGTGGGAGAAGCACATCAAGCACTACCTCGATCAGAAGACCGTCAAAAGAGCTGTTGTCAATGCTGAGAACAGTAAGAAGAACTAGGTCTACAGTCGGGATGGATCTCGGTCATTGGCCGCATCTCGACATCGATACGTAAGACACATTATGATTATTTTTCATATTGTTCTTTATAAATATGGTGTTTGATTTGTCTTTTTTAATTTGTTTCATCTTATATGCATGTGTATATACAGTTTCAGACGAGCGAGACTCGTGAGTACTCGTCCCTCTTACAGAGCTATCACGACGAGCATTGCAAGGATGAGTTGTGGTTGCAGGATGAGGCTCGTGTTCAATATGTAAGTACGGGTCTTTTTATTTTTATTTTTATTTAACAACCAAACACCCCTTTGAAGCATTTTTTTTTTTATTTTCTATTTTATTTTTGTAAGTGGATGTGATAGCAAAAGGTTTTAGACGTGATTAGAGAATACATTAGAGTTTAATAGATTATGCCTACATGTAGTAATAAGTAATTTTCTCGCATATTTAAGTCATTTAACCCGTTTTGACCCATTTTAGGCCAAACAAGTACACGTTATGCTAAATGGGTCAAAATGGGTGAAACATGTGTAATATAAACGACAAAGTTACTTATTAGCACACGTTTGGGCTAATAAATAACTTTTTCGTTTATATTACACCCGTTTCACCTAATTTAGCCGATACATGCACTAATAAGTAACTTTCTCGTATATTTAAGTCATTTAACCCGTTTTGACCTATTTTAGCCCAAACAGGTACATGTTATGCTAAAATGGGTCAAAATGGGTGTAATATAAACGACAATGTTACTTATTAGCACACGTTTGTGCTAATAAGTAACTTTGTCGTTTATATTACATCCGTTTCACCCAATTTGACTGATACATGCACTAATAAGTAACTTTCTCGTATATTTAAGTCATTTAACCCGTTTTGACCCATTTTAGCCCAAACAAGTACACGTTATGCTAAAATTGGTCTGTGAAAACGTAGAGAGTGGGGGGGGGGGGGAGTGAAGGCAAAAGTTCAATATAGATCTTAAATTTACCATAGATCCAATAAACCAATCATAGCCTTTCATTTTTCCTAATAAAATAAAATAAAATAAACTTTCACCCTTTTTTTAAATATTAAATATCTCGTAAACTGTTAATCGTTACGCGAAAAAAATCATACTATCGCGACGAGAATTAAATTATCTTTCTATAGATATGCACTTCTATATATTTTTAACGATTTTTTTTTTTAAATTTCGGCCTAGAAAAATCCTATATGATTTGTGAAAATCATATGTGATTCGATTTTTACAAATCATATATGATTTTTGATAATCATATGTGATTTGTGACAATCATATATGATTTGTAATAATCATATATGATTTTTCTGAGCGGAATTTTTGAAAAAAAGAAGTTTGTCGAAAATATAGAGAAGTGCATATCTATAGAAAGATAATTTAATTCTCGTTGCGATGGTGTATTTTTTGTAGTTTGAAGATTTATCATTTGCAAGATATGTTGTTTTTTTTTAAAAAAATGTGAAAATGGTGTTTTTATTAATTTTGATAAAAAAAAAGGTATGGCTAAGATTGATTTATTGGATCTATCACAAATATGAGATCCATATTGATCTCAACTCGGGGGGTGAATACGTTACCGTTTAAAAACTTCAAATTTTTTGTATCAAATATCCGACCAAGCTTGTTGTAATATGAGAATGCCAATTATAGTCTATACAGTAAAACAAGTTGTCACACAAGCATAACCATCAAGTCACAACACAAGAAATAACATGGTGCAAGTATAAAAGTAAAGTAGTAAGTAAAAGAAAGTGCAAACCAAACACGATGATTTATAGTGGTTCGGTCACGGAGCTCCTATCTGCCCTACTCCACTCCCCGAGTGCCAACTCGAGAGTTACTTTACTAGATTAACAAGCTCCCTTCTCGGCGGAGAAAACCTTACAAACGTCGCTTACACTTTATCCGGTACAAAGCTAAATACCGGGTTCTAATTCGAGGTAGAACCAACCTGACGTCTCCTATACAATATTTCCGACACTAAGCTAGATGTCGAGTTCTTTCTCAGGTACAACCACTCCCCTTATGTTTTATGGCCCAACATAACAAACCTTGTGTTTTATGGCACAAACACATAAACCATCTAATCTAGTTGTGAAATAGAATGAGTGTTACAAATGTACAGTGATGATCCAAGACATAAATGTCTAATGGATATAAATGCTTAATCTAAGTGATCTTCTTAAATAAGAAGTCTTCAATCAATGAGGATGACTAGTGCTCTTGAATCTTCATATGTTGATATGCTTTGGTGAATGAGGTTGGCAAGATCTCCAATCTTTCTTTGGTGGATCAGGATGTAAAGTGTTGATACAAAAGTTGGGCGTTCCTTGTTCGGACTCCGGTTCCCATATCAATTGGATCTTGATGCTTGAGACCTGCGCACTAAGTAGAAAGAAAACACCGTTAGGCTTATTGTGGGATTGTCTCCCACGATTATCCTCCGGCATGAGAGTAAGTAATCGGTTTTATGGTTTTAGTTGAGAGTTAGGGTTGTAGATCGTACCTTTAATGAGGGCTGGGATGCCCTTTATATACACACGAAACCCTTATTGGTTTCGTGTTCTCCAAACTTCGGCGTATCTCGCCTAAGTCGGTTATTAAACACTTATCTCCCAAGATAAGAGATATCTGATATCATAAGCCATAAATAACTTTGGGTTTGGGCCTTCGTGAGCCCAAACCGTTATCGGGTTAGCCTAGTCGTATTGGGCTTGCTAGTAGCAGTCATTGGTCGGGTTCGTGACCCGAATGCGGACTATACGTCATCATGTCCCCCCAGTCTAGTATGCGCAGGGAGAACCTGCGGATGCTAGACTAATAGCTGTAGCACATAAATTCTTCGAGGCATAGCGGAGAAGCTAAAAAGGTTTCCCGCCTTAAAGAATACACAGTGAATCTAGTCAAAATATATCAAATGCATACCTCGTAAAACGTGGGAAAGTAACTGAAAATGTGTCATGTCAACATATCCTATCCACACATTCAGAGATAGTGGGGTCCACGTGTCGATCATGGCATGGATGTAAAACCCTATATAATCTTCCGCCTCCCTGTTACTGTGATTATCACAGTAAAAATCATTTCCGCCATTGTTAAAAAGCTCCAAACTGTCAACCAAGAAATCCTTAATATTCCAAAGGTAACAGCGTGTGCGCCTATAAAAACTATATCATGGTCCGTGGTTTGACTGACTTTGCCACTGACATGACCGAGGATGAACTTCGTGAGTTTACCTCGGATTATTATATCCCATTCTCGCTGCATCCGGTAGTTCCGGCTGCGCAGGCGTCAATAGCGGATTTCCCCGAAGGGAAGGTAGGGGTATACACACGTTTTTTCGAATTCGCGAATCAGCGTGTGCCCATATCCTTATTCTTGTGCGACGTATTAAACTACTATCGTCTGCACATATCCCAGCTGCACTGTATAGGTGCGGCAAAAATAACAAACTTCGAGGTTAATTGCCGCTTATTGGCGATTAACCCCACTATCTACCTCTTCCGCGCGTTTTACCACACAACGTGGTCAAACGGGTGGGTGTCGTTCGCTAAGCGCGCAGGGGGGCTGCAATGTTACACTGATAAACTGGACGCGCTTAGGAACTGGAAGGAAAAAATTTTCTGGGTTGATGAAGCGTTGTTCCCATGGCGCTTCGCCTTCTATACCCAAAGTTCGCTACCCAAGGATGAGCGCCCCCTCCCTGGAACATACAGTGCTGAGGATGCGGAAATGATAAACACCAATCGTATTCCCATCAATTCCTACCCCGAGGAATTTTTGGTGCATGTGGGCATCAGTCGCAACTATTTTGGTAGACCTGATGAGGTGCCAACATTCTTAGACGCGGATGGCCAGGGTGGGTGCTCGTCCTTCGTACTCCTTAGCTTTATTAATGTGAGCCTTTCTTTTCACCTTTGTACTTTATATAACTTGTTTGTTGTTGCTTTCTTGTTGCGCAAAGATGGATCTATTCAGCGTTGTGAACTTGGCGAAGCCGCGCCAGGTGACGGTAGGGGTGCGCCCGTTGAAAGAGGGAGAGGTCCCCATTTTGGATGCTACCGTCGGGCGTACCATGGAGATGAACCTGGAGGAACATGGGGGTGGTTCACCCGTTGTGCTGGAGGCGACCCCTCTACAAAGCGTGCCCAGCCCCAGGGTACCTTCCCTTTTAGTGTAGCCGTCACACACAAATGTGACGGAGAGCATGGAAGACCTCGATGTAGAGACAGAGGAGGCAAGCCAAGGGCTAAAGCGCAAGAGAGCGCATGGTGGTGATGGCGCAAGCTCATCCAGGAAAAAACGTCCTGTCATTCTTGACGTTGAGTCGTCATCAGATGATGCTTCGTCCCCTCGCTCAAAGGAGACAACGCCACCCAAGTAAGTATTGTCGCCAAATCGCTTATCTCATTTTTTGGTCGCGTTATTAATTCATTTCTCTTTGCGTGCAGTATTGAAGCTGTTGGGTTGACTTCTGAGCAATCTGGGGAGTCACCACCCAAGGCAAGTCCCGTGCGCGCTGACCCTCAGGATCCAAAGGACCAAGGCATCGAGCCGTTGGCATCTGGGGGTATGCCCATGGACCAGTTAGTTGAGGAGCTTGTTTCTGCGGCTGCGCACCAGGATACATTGGTTGCGTAGCTGAAGTCAAGGTATGTTGGGGAGAGCAGCCAGAACGCACAAAAGGATGAAGAGATTGTGCAACTGAAGGCACTTTTAGCCAGTGCTCAGGCTGAGGTAGAGTCGGCGCGCTCTTATTCCCAAGTACTTGCTGGGGAAAAGATGGCGTTGCTGTCCCAAGTAAGCCGGGAGCGTGCCGCGGCGGAAGAGTACAAGGCTTCTTGCGTTTGGGCTGTTAATCACTTGGAGAAGGGGAAGGATGAGCACTTCTCTCGGTTGGGAAAGTTCCGTGAAGCTGTGGACGGGATGCTGAAGGAACAAGAGATGAAGCTGCGCAAGCTCAGCATCGAATATGATAAAGAGTTATATCCTCAGTTGGTTCCAACGATCGCTGAGCGCAGATGGCTTATCAGCCATGGTTTGCGCCTTCCTGCCCTCGGTACTTTGGAGTCTCGAGAGGTGGTAGACAAATTTGGGGCGGTTGTGTAGTGCGCACTTGCGCGTGGCAAGGCTGAGGCTATAAAGGAGCTTCACGAGGGTGGCCTTCTGAAAGTGGTTGCCGCTCAGGTGCCTGGGTACAATGATCATGCCTGTGAGGAGCTCGTTGCTGCTATGGAGAAAATGAAAATATTGGAGCTTCATCATATTGCTCAGATGGAGCGCGACCAAGATTACCTCATAGGTGTGATTATGGAGGGGTTAACTTTGGCTCGCCACCGTGCTGATGGTGCAGAGGCACAGCCGGACTTTTTTCTGAAGCCTGATGAGTCACAGCTGCAGGTGCCTATTTTTGCTCGCCCCCGCGACCTCTTGAACCCGTTCGTACTTGAGAAGGCAATTCCTTTGAAGGAATCCTTAGAGGCCCATGTTATGAGGCTTGCCAAGAAGAAGGGCGTGAAGGGAAAGGCCATTCTTTGTGGTGTTGGTGCAGTGCACCTTCCTAGATCCGACGGGGTACCTGTGAGTGTGGCAACGGTATCGCGCCAGGACTCTGATTTGTTGAAGAAGCTGAAGGAGGCTGGGGACGCTGCAAGCCATGTGGAAAGCTCTCATCTTAGGCGTTGTAGTAGTATATAGATTGTAGCTTCTTTGTAAATATCATTTTGTAAGAACTCATGGTCCTTAATGAAATTTTCCTTTTGTTGAATGTGTGTTGATGTGGTTGCGACTTGTAATGTTTGTACTTAGTTATCCGTCTTTGCATAAAAAACGTACTTGTTGTCTAAGAATCAAACTGTTACATAAGCGCGAATAATATGTGGAGTTCATAATCATGTATGACCTATCATACTTAAAACATAATGTCTAAGTATTTTTATCATAATCGTGTATGGTATGTGTTAGTGCAAATATTACGATATTTAATCTATACAGTCTCATTTGTTTTGATTGATGACAAACATGTAACTTGTAATACATAACGTAAAATGTACAAGTTACGTGTAATCACATTTTGTCTCAACATACATTCAACACCTCTCGATGTCTCAAGTCCTCGTATGTTACAACACAGGTTCGTACATGTTTGTTATGTGGCATTATGATCAAACCCATTAACAAATCATTTAGAATGTTTAAAATACGTTTAGAGTCACTAAGTATTTTAATAGGTTAACCATTCTATTTCGAACCTCATTTTACATTTTGCATTCACAAGTGTTTCATACAAATACTAAAGTTTACTTACACTTGACAAAATATATTTTATTTTGACAAGCACTCAAATAGGTATTTTATTTTACAAAAGGTAACTAGACATTTTATTAACTAGTTACATATTACATTTTACAAGTTTACTTTGATGAACTTTTTAATCTAAAATAGAAATACATATTGCATCATGGCATGCATCATCTTTGTAATCTCTAGAAGATTTCATAGAATATTTTGTTTAGATTTGGACTCTACATAGCTTACACAATCTTGGATGGACTTGGTTGACTTTGGTAAGATTTTGGTAATCTTGCTGTCAGACCCCACGGTACCAAAATGGTACACGGGCGGAACCCTTTTGAGGGTTCCGTGGTCCGTGGACGCTCCTGTCCATTTTGGCTATAAATAGCAAGCCAAACCAAGTTGTTTGATAATCCTTTTAACACACTTTCTCTCTACCCTTCTTGCATCATTTAGATCTGTAGATAACAATGTAGAAACATACATTAATCTCCCTCACAATCACATGATTATAATGCTTCTAACATTCATCTTTGTTGTAAGCATACTCTACATCTTGATCAACCAAAGAAAGCTTGGAGATCTAGCCATCTCCACTCATCACAAGCTGAAGATCTATCACAACAAGTTTAGGGAACTTGTGATCTTCATCATGAAGGCTTCCTATCAATGGAAGTTCATTTAGAAGTAGTCATTCATATCCATTAGACATTTGTGTCATGGATCATTAGTGTAGACATCATCGCATCATAACAACACTTTCACCAAACTAGATTAGATGGTTTATGTGTTTGTGCCATAAAACACAAGGTTTGTTATGTTGGGCCATAAAACATATTGGGAGTGGTTGTACCCTTGTAAAAGAACTCGACATCTAGCTTAGTGTCGGAAATATTGTATAGGCGACGTTAGGTTGGTTCTACCTCGAACTAGAACCCGGTATTTAGCTTTGTACCAGAAAAAGTGTAAGCGACGATTGTAAGGTTTTCTCTGCCGAGAAGGGAGCTTGTTGATTTAGTGAAGTAACTCTCGAGTTGGGTACTCGGGGAGTGGAGTAGGGCGGAAAGGAGATCCGTGACCGAACCACTATAAATCCTCGTGTTCGGTTTGCACTTTCCTTTCTTTATCTCTTTACTTTTATACTTGCACTATACTATTGTTTGTGATGTGGTTTGGTGTTCATGATTATGTGACAACTTAGTTTACTATGCTTTATATTAGTCACAAACAATAATTGGTACTTACATATTATAACAAGCTTTATAAGCGTCTCATTTCTAGAGATAACACCGTTTGAGGTTGCAGATGTTCCATGGGCGTGGTAACTCACGACCATCCATGTCTCGCTGCTTGTACGCGCCTTTTACTAATGCTTCAGTGACCTCATAAGGTCCTTCCCACTTCGGTCCAAGTTTTCCAGTATCTTCTGCGTGGCTCGCATCATTGGCGCGATATACAAAGTCGCCTGGTCTGAATGAGACGCTTCGAACTTTAGCATCGTAGTATCCCTTCATTTTTGACTTAGCTTTTGCCTCACATATTGCTGCGCGCTCGCGCCTTTCTTCCAATAGGTCCAATTCAATACGCCTTTCATCGTCATTGGTTGTAACATTAACTTCAGTAGTGCGAATAGTTGGCATCCCTATTTCGGCTGGTATGACGGCTTCTGTCCCATAGACAAGAGAAAAGGGAGTGTCTCCCGTGCTAATTTTGATTGAAGTGCGGTGCGCCCACAAAACATGCGATAATTCCTCCACCCACCTCCCTTTGTGCTTGTCCAAGCGTGCCTTAATTCCTTCACCCAGACTTTGATTTGCACGCTCGACTAAGCCATTGGTTTGTGGGTGTTTAACTGACGGGAAGTGTTGTGTAATATTTAGCTTTTCGCACCATTCCTTGAAAGGGTTGTCACAGAATTATTTTCCGTTGTCTAAGATGATTTCCCCAGGCAATCCGAAACGGCATTCAATCCACTTGGTGAAATAGTCTATAGCTACTATGAGGAATTTCAATCCTCCTGCTGCAACAGAAAAGGGACTTTCAATGTCGATACCCCATTTATAGAACGGCCATGGCGACGTAATAGGTGTTAGCTCCTATTGTGGTTGGCGTGGAATGGGTCTGTGAACTTGGCAGTAGCAACACTTTCTTATTAAGTCCCGCACATCCCGGTGCATTGTAGGCCAGTAGTATCCTGACCGTAAAGCACGCGCCACAACGGACCGTGGTCCTGAGTGCATACTACATGAACCGGCGTGGATTTCTCGAAGTACATAATTTGCTTGCAGGGGTCCGACACATCGAAGCCATGGTTGTAGAAAGGAGCGTCGATATAGTATACCGTCCCGAAGTTCAAACCTCTGTGAAGCATATAAATCAAAAGAAATAACCAACACATTATGATAATAATAACCTAGATAAACTAGACTATTAATAATATTTCATTTCAATGCTAAGAATGATACAAAGGATTGGGTATATAACCCCAATGTAGATTAACAACACAAAGTAAATGTCTCCGTATGTGAACTTCATCATAGGGAACACAAGTGCGGTGAGTGTTAAGACGATGAGTACGAAGGCGATGTACACCATGTTGAAGACGATCCTTCTTGGTTTCGGTTGGGATAGGATGGAGAAGAAGATGAAGTTTTGAATGAGAGGGAATTTTTGAAATTGGAAAATTTGAAAAAGTGGGCGTCGAGTGGAATATTTATAAGGAAGGAGGACTTTTTGAAATTCGTGTTTTGTTTTATTATTAGATTAAACGAAATATATTTCAAAAAAGATTAAACGAAATAAAACATAAGTTTTATATACCACGACTTTAGACGAGAAATAAAACACGTATGTGAGAAAAAGGCTTCCTAATGAAGCTTCATGTAAAACATGTATAAGCACAAAAGATAATCATATAAATACCTAAATAGGCATACTTAATTATCAAGCAAAATAAAAGGAAAATCATACCTCTAGCGCACTTAGGAATGTCTTTACAAATGACACAACAAATGTCACTTAGACGATTCCCGCTCCTTTGCGTTTAAGATACCTTCTTAAGGAAGGTATTCTTGTTACCAAGCGATTCCTATAGCTTGGTAGGTATGAGCTTTGACTAATCAACATGACAAAGAAGATTAGTGCAATTAAATGAAACAAGTAAATAAAAAAAATATTGTTATCAAATCAACATCCAAACATATAGTTTTAAAAGACATGGTGTTTGTTTTTATGAAAAATATTCTTTGTAGTTTTCAATTAACTATGGATCGTATCAAGTTTTTAAAGTACAATATACTTCAAGAAACTTGGTAACGAAGCTCTGATGCCAATTGTGGAAAACTAGAAGGGGGGGTTGAATAGTTTTGCCAATTAAAACTTCATTTTAATCTATTTAGATTGACTTATGTCAATCTATTTGGATGTGTGTGTTGGATGTTGATAAACAAGCATATAAAGGTAAGTAATGAAAAGATAAGAGTAAGAAGCACAAAACCACAACGCGAGTATTTATAGTGGTTCGACTACAAGGACACCTTCCTTGCCCTACTCCACTCCCCGAGTCACCTACTCGAGAGTTCGTAAACACTACACCAATCTCCTTATGGCGGAGAAGCCTTCACAACGTCGCCTACCCTTTTTACGGTGCTAGGCTAACCATCGGGTTCTTTCACTCCAAGGTGAACCACTCCTACACAACGTCGCCTACCCTTTATAAGGTACTAGGCTAAGTACCTAGTTCTTTCACTCCAAGGTGAACTACACCTTCACAACGTCGCCTACCCTTTATTAGGTACTAGGCTAAGCACCTAGTTCCATTGCAATGGAGGAACTACTACCACACTACACCAACGAATAATCCCAAAGGAGATATACTCCTTTACAACATCATCAAGGATATCAATATCCTTGGATCTAATACTAGTCTATCTTGTACATCGAAACACACCATATCGAATGTACATCTAAGGCACCTTTCACTAATGCCTTTGACTAGATCTACAAGACACCTTTCACTAATGTCTTGTGTCTTCACTTCTAAGCACCTTTCACTAATGCTTCTAGTCTTGACTTCTAAGCACCTTTCACTAATGCTTCTTGTCTTGACTTCTAAGCACCTACCACAAGTGCTTATGCTATAGACGATAGATACCCTTCACTAATATCTTCGTCTTGACACTTAAGACATCTTTCACTAATGTCTTCAACACTACACTTCTTTGAAGAAAGAAAGGAATCATTAACAAGAAGACTTCAGTAGCCTTGATGATGAGGAAGCATGGCAACTCATGGACTTGAGCTTGCTCGACTTCAAAGGTGGTGATCTTGCCTTTAATAGGAACCTAAAAGATCACACACAAAAAAAACTACAAACATATATCTCTTGGATCTAAGGTTAGTGAGTTTTTAACTCAGGGAGAAAGTGTGTTAGAAAGGGGTGAGAAACAATGAAGAAATGGCTCACTATTTATAGAATAAAAACTCTACTGTTCCCCGGATCCCACGGATCCCTTCCACAAGGGATCCGTGGGACGCTCCCTTTTACCCATGGGTATTTTGGTTATGGGTCATGGGTCATGGGTTGAACCATGGATCTTTAGCTAGATACAATGTATCTTTGAGTGCAATGCACTTGGTTACTTGGGTATGGGTTGATCCATGGGTTATGGATATTATCCATGTATGATATAAGCATGATGTCATGCAATGGGTTATGGGTCAAGCTCCATGGGTTATGGGCTTTGGGTTGTACCCAACTACATTCAATGTATTTGCCCAATGGGTTGTGATACTTAAGTTTCTACCCATTTATATTACCCAATATACTACATACTAGTTATGTGTATATTATACCCAAATATGTAAACACTAGTTGTTGTACATATGTATTACTAAGTCATAAAATCACTTATACTTGTTTTAGTGTTTTATGTGAAAATGTGAATATGTTAGAAACTATTAGTTCAAACCATTTACGTATTTTATTTGTTTCGTTAAAATGATTTTACGTTTGTTATCGACAAAACATTAGAAGAACGTAAAATATAAATAAACGTTTTTACGGCTTATTTGTATTAACAGCATGTTTAGAGACTGATCCACTTTGCTGCTTCTTCCCATGTATGTCGCCATGCGATCGCTGGCTTAGGTTTCCTTGCTTCGTCATTCTAGTTCTTAGTGATTGGTCCCACGGATGGCGCCACTTGTTGATACAAAAGTTGGGCGTTCCTTGTTCAGACTCCGGTTCCCGTATCAATTGGATCTTGATGCTTGAGACCTGCGCACTAAGTAGACAGAAAACACTGTTAGGCTTATCGTGGGATTGTCTCCCACGATTATCCTCCGGCATGAGAGTAAGTAATCGGTTTTAGGGTTTTAGTTGAGAGTTAGGGTTGTAGATCGTACCTTTAATGAGGGCTGGGATGCCCTTTATATACACACGAAACCCTTATTTGTTTCGTGTTCCCCAAACTTCGGCGTATCCCGCCTAAGTCGGTTATTAAACACTTATCTCCCAAGATAAGAGATATCTGATATCGTAAGCCATAAATAACTTTAAGTTTGGGCCTTCGTGAGCCCAAACCGTTATCGGGTTAGCCCAGTCGTACTGGGCTTGCTAGTAGCAGTCATTGGTCGGGTTCGTGACCCGAATGCGGACTATACGTCATCATAAAGTATGCTTACAACAAAGATGAATGTTAGAAGCATATTAATCATGTGATGGTGATGGTGATGGTGATGGTGAGGGTGATTAATGTATGTTAATACATTGACATATACTAATCTAAATGATCCAAGAAGGGTAGAGAGAATGTGTGTTTAAGTGGTGAGAAACAACAGGTTTGGCTTGCTATTTATAGGCAAAAACTCCAGCAAACCACGAATCACACGGAACCAAAAAATTGGTTCCGTCCGTGTTGCATTTTGGTTCCGTGGGACCTGTCAAAAAATCTTCCCAAATCTTTACAAAATCTAACCAAATATTTACATATCTTACCAAGATCTTGCATGATCCTTTGAGTAGAAATCTAACCAAGATATTTACAAATTTTCCAAAGATTGCAAAGATGATGCATGCCATGATGTAATATGCATTTCCATTTTAACATGTAAACTTTGTAAAAATGTATATTAGCTAACTAAATAATGTTTAATTGAGAAGTAGTTAATTACTTGATGAGTTACTAAAAATGTTTGATTACTTGTGTTATTATGAGATACATTTTTACTCATTGTAAAAACTAATTTTACTTAGACACCTAATGTGGCACTTTTCTTAGAATGACAAAACTATTATCTTATGAACAAACATTTTGTAACTTATGTTAAAATCTATTTGTCTTTAAGAAAGACTTGTAGTTATATATGCAAAGGACTCAACTGTATTTATGTTTTGCTAAAATAAAATTTATATTTGCTAGACTTTTTACAAAAGATGTATTTGTATAACATATTTCTGAATGCAAAATGTAAAATGAGGTTCGAGATAGAATGGCTAACCTATAAAATACAAGATGACTCTAAAAGTATTTTAAACATCCTAAGTAGTTTGTTAAGGGGTTTGATCATAATGCAGCAAAACAAACATGTACGAACATGTGTTTTATCATACGAGGACACGAGACGTTGAGAGGTGTTTAATGTATGTTGAGACAAAATGTGACTACGAGTAACTTGTACATTTTACGTTATGTATTACAAGTTACATGTTTGTCATCAATCAAAACAAACAAGACTGTATAGATTAAATATCAAAATATTTGCACTAACAGGGTCAAAATGGGTGAAACAGGTGTAATATAAATGGCAAATTTACTTATTAGCACACGTTTGGGCTGATAAGTAACTTTGTCGTTTATATTACACATGCTTCACCCATTTTAGCCGATACATGTACTAATAAGTAACTTTCTTGTTTATTTAAGTCATTTAACCTGTTTTATTGATTTATTGATGTACATAATGTACTAATTAACTAACCGGACTAATATATTAATTAATTTATTTTTTTCAACTTTTGTAGGCGGAGATGTGTCGCCTACGGGATCTAGGCGCGAACAACCCTACTGGCGTAGCCTACACGGACGAAGATATACTTTCCATGGTTATCAAAGGCAAGCAGCGAGGAAAAGTCGCCGGAAGGTGTAGGGTGTTGAGCGGGAAGACAATTTTACCCGAGGCACCTTCAGGTTCGTACGCTCGGCCTAAGATTGCTGAGATGATGGCCGACAAAGACAAGAAGATCAAAGAGGCTCAAAAGAAGGCATACGAGGCTGTGAAAGAGTCGAATATCGTTCAGCGCCAACTCACTCAGATATTGTCGGTGTTAGGGATTAACCCTCAGTGGGCCGAGCTTATGAGCCAGATTCCTTCGAGATATGAGGTAGGGTTGGGGAGTGGCGTTGGCGGGAGTGCCGTTGGCGGTAGTGGCGTAGGCGGGAGTGGTGATCTTGATGGTGGGAGCTCGGATGATGCTCATGATGAGTAGATGGAGGTATATGGGTTATTTTGTGTTGATATATATTACCGTTTAGACTTTGCTTTTGATCTACGCATCCTTATGTTATTATTGTACACTTTTAACATTTTGGCGACTTGAACATTGCGGATATAGCAACTTTTGTGTATATGGCAGCTAGATGCGCAGATTATAACACCCTGTTTGTATAATTTGTAACGTGTAATGTATTTGAGGGTGTTTTAGCGATTATATATAAGTGTTTTAGCAGTTATAACTTGTTTTGGGATATCGGCATATTGGTATTGGTGGTTTAGAGGTTTTGGTTGAAAACAAAAGGTGCAGGTTGTGTAGGGGTGCGTTTGGTATCTCACTATGGGAATGGGACTATGACTATGAAAGTGATTAAGGATGTTTGTTTAAAATGAGGAGGGCCACCACTATGGTAATGAATGATAGATATAATCTATACTCCATATACATCAAGAGGGCTAGGTATGGATCTTTCATAGGTAAGAGACCCACCACTACTATCAAACTCATACCCACTGTCATTCATGGCAGCATACCAAACGCACCCTAGATTTTGTGCGAAAAATTTTCCAGACTGTGCAGCCTGTTCTGCATTAGCAGCAATATCCCGTCGTCGGCATTATAACAATGTAACTGTTTGGTTTTATATGGTCCCGACGCCCTGTCGTCGGTACCATATAAACATATTTTTTAGTTTATTATGGTCCCGACGTCCTGTCGTCGGGATCATATAAACATAATTTTGGGTATATTATGGTCCCGGCGTCCTGTCGTCGGGACCATATAAACATATTTTTTTGGCTTATTATTCTCCCGATGACAGGACATCGGGATAATACTTATTCACTTTTGACTTTCGTTGACTTATTGCTAATTAAGAAAATGATTAGTATTATGGTGCCGACGCCCTGTCGTCGGCACCATATGTTCCATCACAAAAACCTTTGACCAGAAAATGTTGTGGGCCTACATTGACGTCGGCACGGTATTAACTTTGTCGTCGAGATAGTGGTTCCTGACGAACCGCCGACTAACGTCCGTTTACGCTTTGTCGTCGGGATTATTGCCTCCAGGATAGTTTGAAAAAATTCGTAAACGGAAGTGATGATTCTACTAGTGAATGTCGATCCTTTGAGCTTTCTGGAAAGTTCTACGAACAATATTATACACATCTGCTCCGTTTCGCTTTCGCTTTCCTTGTCGACCTGCCAAACGAACAAAGTCAGGATTAGTCTACCCCACTACAATTATCATTATATCCACACATCTTTTTGGACAATCATCTAGCATTACTTGTGACCATGATATATTTAATTGTTTTCTAAAAAGCAAGATTTTATTCGTTTAAGTTGAAATTAAAAGAATAGAATGGCATTCTTTTTTAAACTTTGTATCCTTTGTCGCATTATAATTTAAAATATAGTTTGGTTACAATTTTTATAGCTAATTGGCTACAATTCTTCATAAAAATTACACTAACAATGAATCAGGGACTCACAGAAAAAAATCAAGACCCACAAAAATAATCAGAGACCTACCATTTATAGCACAAAATTGTAGCCAATTAACTACAATAAATTTTAGCTAATATATTCTATATATATACACGTAGTGTTATTGGTACACCTACTATGGATAGTGGCATCTTCTACTTCATTTTTACTCATTTCATTAATTTGATAAGACGGTTTTTTATTCTTTTTTGTTTTGTAATTTTTGTCTTTTAATACTTTAACTTATCAAATTTTATAAATTTTGTTTTACAATTTTATAAGTAAATCAAAATAAAATAAAAATAAAGGAAAGATGCCATAATTCATTTAAAAAATTATAAATAACCAATCTCTTAAAATCATTAGTTAGGGATCAAATTCATATTTGAGCATATCACTAACTAGCTTAAAAAATGGTATAAATTTTTGAACCCCGGTAGATATATATGTACAAAAACAAAAGGTTGGAGCAGTTAAAAAATATTTTGATTAAACCGCGTATATCTGAGTTAAAAACTCATCTCTCAAGTTATTCGAACAAAGAAAAACTCTTCCGCTTATTTTTTTTGCTTAATATATGATTAATTTTAACAATAAGTAATACTACGTATATGATTAATTTTAACCATAAGTAGCAAATGGGTGGATCGGGTCATATACTTAGACGGATTTTAGCTTTAACCGGCTCTGGATTAGATGAGTTATTTAGAAGCACGGGTATAAACGGGTTCGGGTCAAAAGAAGCTAAGGTAGGTGTGACCAGTCGGTTTTAATCATTTTATTATTTAAGTGAAAAATGAAACAATGAAAAGAGATATTTAAAAAAGATTTACCTGTTAGACCTGCCCTAAACCCATTGGTTAATTGTTATACAATTAAGGTTTTACATTAAACACCTAATTAGACCAATGTAAAACGAAAAGGATGACCCAACAAAAACTATCACCTCGGACATATTTAACCAATTTGACCCATAATTAACAAATCGTTAAAAATATTTAATTTACACATTTTCATTACATGTAAAGATAAAATGTTTCTATATAAAAAACTCTTAAAATGAGAAACGTTAGATTACTATTATACCCTTGAGTCTTATCACAAAAGTTATCACAACATTTTTTTTTTCTTTTTTTTTTTTTCAAATCCATCCTAATAAGTAATCATGCTCTCAATCTCAATCCATATTTCAATCCAAATTTATTAAACTAGAATTGGTATAAATGTTGTTGTTGTCATCTAGAATGATGATAAAGACTTATTAACGTCAATTCCTAAATGTTACACGAAACAGTTAACCACAATATTTCAACTATAACTATTCGCAACAGTAAACTCTTGTTGCTATGCACGAATACCCACTTAATTTTAATAATGTGTCATATAAAAATTAGTAATACATGATACGTTTTGAAAAATCACACATCAACAAAACGAACTTATCGTAAATAAGTTTTTAGAGTTCGTAACAATCAATTGAACAACACATTCTAGTTTACATACTCATATCAAAAGCTCAAAGAAAATATATACTTTATCCGTTATCTGTTTTTATAATGCACAAAATTGTAAAAACTTTTATTAACTATATTATTCACCAATCAATATTATATCTACACATTATATATACTTTTATAGTTTTATTAGTTAAAATACAAAATAAACAATTATTATTAGAAAACTCAAAATAGCAAGTGTGAGAGGATTGAATATTAATGTGTAACTTTAGAGAGATGATTTGCACGTACCCTATAAGATTCGATTGACAACTCAATTTCATACTTTAAACAGTTGTATCTATGTCACAAGATTAGCATTTGTATTTTTGAGTATGTCAATCAAATATTTAAATGTGCAAATCACCGCTGGTAAGTAATTTAAAGGAGGATCTCACTTCCAAAACAAAGTTCATAATGCTACAAGGCTACATTAACCTGTAAGAGCGTGCAGATATACAGTACTTCTTGTTGTCGACGAGTTAAATTTTATTAAAAAAAATAATAATAAAGGAAACATGGGATATTTATAGACACATACCACAATCAACGCAAAAAAAAACCATGATCACTTACTTTATTTAAAGGAAGTGATCATTGGCACACAACCATTCCTTTATCCCAACGGGAACTGTTCCTCAAATTAATGATCCCATAAAACCAAAACAAAAAACCCACCTAGCTAGCTAGGTGTTCTTAGTTAAGAAAACCAAACATGGATTTGAGCTCTTTTATATCGTCATTGGCAACTTCATTTATAATATTTGTGATATTAATGACACTTTTTGCATGGCTTAGTACAAAGCCAGGCAACGCAGTAATATATTATCCGAACCGGATATTAAAAGGAATGGATCCATGGGAAGGAAGTGGATCCAGGACACGTAGCCCTTTTGCTTGGATTCGTGAAGCTTTTTCTTCTACTGAACAAGATGTTATTAATATGTCTGGAGTTGATTCTGCTGTTTATTTTGTCTTCTTAAGCACTGGTAATTACTATAACTGTTTTGTTGAGCTAAAGGTTTACTTTAATTTGACGTTTAGTTGCTAATTAATTGCTACTTTTGGAATAATTTATATTAATCTGGTTTAAAGTATGTTCATATTTCAAAGTACAACTTCTTTTTTGAACTATTATTTTAATTTTTTGATTGCTTTATTTGTTGATTATTATTATTAGTTGCTTTCCTTTTTTAGTATGAATGTGTACTAAATTTAATCAATAACCCTGATTTATGTTAAACACCAAATCTAGAGCCTAATCAGCTACATAAAAGATGATATTTGTTGTATTATATGGGTGTATTATCTAGGGCTGTAAAAGTTTTTATAAATTAGTTACATAAACATATGATAAAATTATGTTTTTACTTTTTTACTATTTCTCGAAAGGCAAGACAAACCAACCAAAGAGCTTGGGTCTCAATGGTATCTCATGTTGTGAGAAGCTCCCCAACTAAATGGTTGCGGGTTCAAGTTCTAAGCAGTCCTGCTTAGGACATGTGAGATGGATTTGTGGTTTAAATATTGCGAAATAGTTAAAATTGCCATTCTATTAGCAAGGCTAATCGAACTAAATGTATGAACTTCGAGCTAAAGCTATGTTATTTAAGAACAAGTTGATTAAGTTCGTCAAATGCGACTTTTACTGCTGAGTAAATGATGCCACAATACTCTAAATGGTAGAATTGAAGTTTTGTGATGGTAATTGGAATGAACAAGTTTAGACGGGTTAACTATGAATTGTTGGTCTTACTTGGGTCATAGATTAAGTTAATAGTACTAAACCCTTGCTTTAATTCATGCTCAATAGTCAATACTTCATGGGTGTTTAGACTCATTTTTTTTTTTTTTTTTTTTTTTTTTTTTTTTTTTTTTTTTTTTAAACTAATAGATAGATTTCATTGACTCATTTACGAGCGATTTTGAGTTGGAGTATTAGGCTCGTGAAAGTATAAACCCTTGCTTTAATTCATATTTGACGGTTAATTGTTGTATGATTATGAGTTATGTACACCAGTTGGTTTTAAGGTGGAACCCCATACACGAAGTAACACATGAACTATGTGACATTGCTTGATGATGAGTTTCTGTATTTTACAATCAAATTGTTAAATGTTTGTATCTCCATTAACTATATTTGCTTGAGCATCTTCTTTTTCAGTATTCGGGATATTGCTCATATCGGGTATCGTACTGCTACCACTGCTTTTGTCAATTCATGTCACTGAAAAAATCCCACGCACTGTTGATTCCACTGGGAAAAATGCTTTCGACGATCTCGACAAGCTATCAATGGCACATCTCAAAGTTAGTTTATAGCAAGCCTTCCGTTAAAAAATTACAATGTACTTTTCTATATGGCATATTCTGGTAATTCTACTAATTTTATGTCCCAACCTTAAAAGTAGTTAAAAAATAGGAAAAAATAAAACTTTACCAGAAAATGTTTTAAAAAGATATCATACTTGTTATAATTTGCTTTTGTAAGTAGCGAATAAATTTTTTTGCTTTTGTGAATACTTTTCTTTCTAATTTATCTTTTTCAGGGTATTATATAACATTTTTGCCCTTTAAGAAAAAAAATCTATTATCTAAGAGGGGCAAAAATATTCAAACTATTCGCAAAATACCAAAAAAATATGAATTTAAAAGAAAAGTACTTATAAAAGCAAAAAAAATTGTTCATTATATACAAAAATAAATTGTTACAAGCATGATACTTTTAAAAATTATTTGATCATAAATTAATTATCAAGCTAGGGGACATAAAAAGATTTAATTACCAAATTGGTGCATTTTACCCTTGATATTTACTTGCTGTTAAATTGTAAATACAAACTTTTAAATGAGATTTTTACGGTGAAAACAAAATTGATTACCATAGATAGAAAATTGAATCAAATTTGGTCACTTTTTTATGCAGATAACCATTGCTTATTTACTTAAACCGCTTTTTGTTGGAATTTATAAACTAATTATCACGTAATAAACATAACCAGTAAAAGTACGCATCGTATTAAGATCATATAATGTACATAATTAACCTAAAAAAATATACCTTGTTAGCTTCCAAATGATTCAAGAACAATATAAACCCTAATTTAGGGTTTAGTAAAATCATCCCTTTATGGATGTCGATCCACAAAACCACCAAAAACCTAAGTTGGTTTTCTCTACGATCTCACACACACGTATTGTAGCGATTCAATTTGAATGCTAGTTCTTGGATCACGAAAACAAGCTTAACACTTTTGTTACACTCAAGATCAAACGTATAAACCTTATGGTTTATGTAATTCGGCCGATCAAGGAGTAAGAGCGGATAAGAAGATAATAAAAGCTTGTCTAGGTTTTTCAAGGGATGCACAATAATGAAACAAGGGTTTGTTTATATAGTGTAATGCCTTGGAGGACAAGAAAGCTTTTCTTTCCTTTCTTCGGACCCTATTCGGCCGATCAATCCACAAGGGGAGGGATTCTAGATCTTTCTCCTTGTTATTTACATTCTAGTCCTTTAAGTTAACATTTAACAACCTTTAACTAACTACCGTTAAGTAACATTTAATTAACGACCGTTAGTTATTTTCGTGATTTAATAATTTATATATTACTATAATATATAAAATATATTTAGTTAAATCTCATACGAAACGCGTGCGATCCCGTAGGCTCTAATACATTCCGGACATACGTGATCGAAAACATGTTCACAAACTAACAACTCTCACTTGGACATGTTTCAATAAACGTAATGATATTGGTATGGGTCTAGCAACAAGCCAATGCCCTCGAAATAACTAGATTGTGGTTTCATGAAGCACAATAAATGATTGATCATTTACACTATCCTTTTGTTTCAAATATCATGTGAATATGGATGTGGATCTAAGTCATTTCATAATTTAAATATTCTATTTCTCATTTCATCGATTTATCAAGATTACCAAAATCATTGGGACATATCCAGATCTCTTTTGGGTATGACCATACTAACATCTGATCAATCCTACGAGGGGCCTGGTAGTATTATACTTCAAAACAAGTTTGAAGGAACAAATTATGTCTTGACTACAAACGTAATCCGTGAATTTCACAACACTTCTGAAAATAACCCTTATAACTACTAGTTACGAATAACGGTAGACTATTATCAAGAAATGGGATCCACCCACGTCATTCCAGCTTGCGTCTCAAGTCTAAGGATAAATAATGTAATCATATACAAGATTTACTTAATGACAAAGATCCATAAAGTAAAATCATGTCTATTGGGATAAGTCCGATATGTAATCCTTTGTATATCATGTGAGTATGGTAGGAACTTCCATCAATATACAAAGAATATGACCAATCTCTCAAATTTGTCTTAATTCAATCATATTCCCATATAATTGATTGACAATGGACAATTTAGAACAACATAAGTCGTTCATGGATTTAAACATGCAAATATGGGACACAACTTATTATTGAATGAAATCAAACATATCACGTACTTTGATTCATTACATAAATAATGAACGTTTAACGTCCCTTATCCAAATACTAAATAGATCAATGCATGATAATCATAGTTGATGAATTATGACTCAAGACATAACAATCATACTTGTTGACAAGACATAAAATTCAAGTAGTTTTCATCTATCGGAGTTTTGAGAATACTTATTTCAAGAATTCAACTAGTGAAGTTCTTGTATGTGTACATACAAATATCTCGATATTGACACACAATGTTTCATAATGTGTGTGACAACATCAACACTTATTTATGACAATCATCTTCCAAACTTTTAAAGTTTAAAGCATTCTTATTCTATAATGTATGATGCAACTATGCTCTTAGTTGAGCACAACTAGTCCATATGGTCATCATGAAGGATGAAATTCTACCATGACTAGTATTGAGTGTCATCTCAATTAAATTAGCATCATTGTATTCAAGCAACAATATGCTCTTCTAAAAAATTGTAAACTATAAACATTCCTTTGGTAATGTTTGGTGCCTTCCTTAACTCCAAGATTGTTGGCTATGACAATTACGCAACAATTGTTGCATTGTACATCCATAGAATTTCATTAGTGGGAATAACTTTAAGTTTAGAGATGAATTTTAGATCCAAACATATTCCAATAGAATATTTATTACACTATTTATCTAAAAACTTTGAATTAGATATCAATGTTGTCAAATCATCCTGCATTCATGCATGATACAACAATTCCTCTACACAACATGATGTACATGAATTCTTGAGTCAGACTTAAGATTTCATTAATGTTCTATCTTATCAAAAGACATGTATCCATTGAGACTATCTAAATGGTATGTCATGTTGTATTAGACTTATTTACCACACATGTTGATAACAATAAACATATATTTCAAGGTTGTATGTTTTACTTCTTAAATCTTTCAAGTGAAGTTTCATTCCAGGCTAAAAATTAACATTTAACTTAGCTGGAATGTTATTGCCCATCTGTTATACAACATATATGATTTAAGACAATAAACATAATACTCCCACTAACTTTTAGGAAAACTCAGGAGTTCTCTTAGTTTTAATTGAAAAAATCAAAACATTGATTTAATAATTAAACATAAAATTTATCTCCTAGATGCATAGATTGATCTATACTTGGATTCTTCAGTTTGTATACTTCCAAAGATTATGTGAATTCATAAAACTCCTTTGATTATTTACTATCCTTGCAAAAGTAATCACTCAAGAAAGAGTTTTAATTATTCTATTGTCATATTTCAAAATAATGAAAATAAGTATGACAATTAATTATCTTTGTAAATTTAATGTGCAGAGGAAAAAATATTTAATCAGAATCAATTACTGGAGTATGATTAATAATATTGTCACAAGGCATGCATTAAATGTGTGTACAATATTGTTCATATGAGCTCGACATAAGAATCAAACCACTTGGGTTTTTATTCTCATTGAAGAAACTCATATTTATTCTATAGTCTAACTATTTAGTTTAAGATAAATCAACTTTTTAAAAAGTGATTATCGTTATGGACAACATCTTAACTCTAATAGTATGAGTAATTTACCAAATTCAAGATTCGACAATGCATCTTTATGATTAACAGGTTCACCATGATCTTGTGTCTTATATTACTCAACATTGATATAAAACATATCAGTCAACTGATTGAGGTATCCTTACGGATCTATAAATGAGAATTTCATCATCCTGAGGTTTAACATTTACATGTGTAACCTCATCATAATAGTCACTAGTGTGTTAGAAGGTTATGTATTTTGTAATCATATCTCTTCATGATCTAAAACCTCCCACTTGCTTTTTGTAATTTAGAGACTATTTATAAATACTTAACACGTATTGTAACAATAAATTTTTCACTTTGGGACATTAAAAAATTACATTGACAGTTCTTGACTCTAGTTTGTTAATAACCTGTTTCATAAGAACTTTTACCAAATTCAAAACATCAATTTTAAGACTTAATGTGATTCATCACATTCCATAACATAATGGTGTCATATTAACTTCTAGGATGGAGTCTTATTGATTATATTGAAGACATACTCAATTTTCTAACACTGATAACTTTTGGAGGAGAAGAAGTTATAGTTATCTTGAATCAAATGATAATAATAGAGTTTGATTCTCCTGATTGATCATACCATAAAATTGTGGTATTCCATTAAGGATTGATTTGCGAGACAATCTAACAATATGAAAGATAAACTTATACTCTTTTACGTACCTATATACCAACTAAGTCAAACTGAATGGTATAATAGTATTCTTAAGCAAATTGCATGCTTTATAACACAAGTCTTAGATCAAATCTACAACTTCATGTGTATGTCCTAACAGGAAGACATAAACATTTATTATCTTACTATACGTTATAAGTCGTGATTAACTATAAGGACTTTATGTGCATCTCTTAATCAAGAAGACATAACAAGTTAACGTCTTACTTTAGGTTATAAGTCTTGTAACAACTAAAAGACTTCACGTTTGTGGCTTTACAGGAGACATAAACATGTATAACTAAAGTTAGTAATTTCAAGTTAAACGATTACTCCAATTATTCATGACATTCCAAGAATACATAAATATTTAAGTTGAAGTAGTCTTTATTATTATGTTGACACTTGCTCTAAATAAGGAAATCTTACATTTTATGTGTATAAGTCCTACTAAAACTTTAGTCTCTTTCCTTGCAGTCAAGAGAATCCTTTAATCATATTTGAGCATTTTATATTGTATCATGCATACAATAAAGATTTCTCTCACTTGTGCATGGAACAACATCATGTAGTAGACAAACAACACGACGCACGTTTGTTTATGTGAATAATATGATTGTGTCATAGATGTTAGCATTACAAGTAGATGTATAACTACCTCGTTTATAAATGAATCGAACACGACTATCCTTGAAAACATGAGTGTCTAAAATTGGAAAGTAATGTATTATCTCGAAACAATTTAGAAATAATATGGGTTACTAACTACAAAATTAAGCTTGTAGCTCCCATTGAATTAGTCAACATTACAATAATGCTGACTATCCTTGAAAACATGAGTTTCTACAATTGGAAAGTAATGTATTATCTAGAGGCAATCTAGAAATAATCTGGGTTACTAACTAGAAAATTAAGCTTGTAGCTCTCACTGAGTTAGTCAACATTACAATAATGCCTTATTCAGTAATAAAACACAATGCTCCCACTGGATTTGAAAACATTATAAGTGTTTCATAACCAGTGAAAACAAATAGTGTTCTATTTACTTTCCTACTCACTTTGAAAGCGTACAAGTAACAATTACTTTGGTACTAAAAAGTGTGTATGAGATTCTACTATGTAGATGAGGGACTATCCATCAATGCTCTTAGCTTTGAAAATTGGGCATGAAATTTCCTCCTTAATAGGCCTACCATTCCACAAGTGTATGTAGCACCTTTATAGTGTTAAAGTAAAACAAATAGATAAAACCTGCTAGTTTGCTTTTACAACTTTTTCGGTAATCCATCTAGTTTCTAATTTAATAACTCATAAAATGTCATACATCAAGATGCGGTTTAACTATAGGAACATATTATTCAGTTAACCAAATGTCTTGTATGTTTTAAAAGAATTCAACACCGAATAAGAGTGGTGAAATCTCTATGAAAAATAAGATGTGCAATCTTCTTAACTATTTAAGTTTGCTATGAGTTATATTCGAATTAGGATAATTCTAATATTCCTATTATAGCTTTCTCGAATATCAAAACGAATAGGAATGAGTCTCACTCTTTCTATCAGGGAAAGGAGGCTCGATTTAACTTTTTAGCAAAAACGATTCTAGCAAAAACCTTATGGGTGTGGATCGATTTACTAATAAAAGAACAAAACCATGTTTACGTTTAATGTTGCTACTATTAAAGAATTTAAAAAATTCAATTTTTAGTATTTTTGATAAATATTCCTTTAAATAAAGTTAACAACCCATAGTTTAATAAACATAAACCTAATAATTTTCTTAAGGCTAGGATCCTACTTGACATAGTACCATTACATAAGTTGATCTGCTAGTAATGATAGTACTCAAAAAGGTAAGTGTCGAACAATAATTGCAAATCATGTGCAATTCCCGGGACAATCACATAGTGTCATGCATATGCCTCGTGTTAAGGGTCTCACCATGTAACTCAATTAAGTCATCCAATAAAGAACTGTAAATATTCCATTACCGTCTCAAAAGAAGTAGTAATTTACCTTGGGTTGCAATTTATCTACGTCTCACGCAAAGTAAAAGGCAATTGCAAGTGTTGTTACAATTGGATGGCATAAAATTAAATTTTGAAAGGGTATCTAAATTTGATGTGTATAACAAATATGTGCGAAGAAGCATACATACAACTTCGTATCATAGGTTTTAATAAAAACTTTACTCAATCAAGTTATTTATTATGGTGTATGTCACTTAAGATTTATATGCAAATCTTGTGAATATAAAAATTAATAACATATCACCTTTAAATTGATGATTCAACGTAATTTTAAGAATAAGTAATGTACTTTTAATCGAGGTATTGGTTAAAACCAGTTAAAGAATTAGCAACTACTATATTCTATTATCTTCTTGAGTCAAAAGACCCAAGTTATTCGAATAATTACCATAAAGTGGCACGTAGAATGACGGTAATCACCTTAAGATGTCTTTGTTACTACCATTCACTTACATGGACCAACACCTATGTTATACGTCTTGCAAGCCATTGGTAGATAACAAATAACAACAATCGAATAAAAGTATAAAACTTTATTGTTAAAACACATTATAAACCATTAAATCTTGTTAGTGTCGTCACGGGAGCGAATTACCGCGTGAAGCAAACCACATAGCGGCATATAAGACCTTGCAAGATAATAGTTTATAATATACCAAGTTTCATAATTTATTAGTCAAGTTTATTTTTGTTTTCATAAAAACCCCTTTGTTGTTCATGAGTCAAACTATTAAATAGCAAATAAAATAAACAACTAATACAATTACCAATTAATAACATGCGTAACTAAAATTAATTAACATGTATATATTTAATTGAGACTCTCACTTGTTTTCGAGCTAGGTACAAATGAACTACTTACATCGATAAATCGATAGCGTAAGCCCTACGTTAAATATATAAATAAACACACAAAGTTGGTAAAAGAACGATAAATATGAGGTCTTTCCCAATTTTAGAATTAATTAAATATGTAGTAATTACGTGTCATACAATTAATTTACTATTATATCTTAAATAATTAAGTTATTGTCAAATTAAGCATGTAAAATCAATTAACAATGTAACTCCCCCAAAATATGGTTCGCAGTGGAAGATAATGTCACTTGGTGCTACCAAATTGGATCATACACCAAAGTAAAGAGAACGGGTTTACCTTATCCGTTTAAAAGAGATTTTACATTTAGAAGATTAAATGAGATCATAACATGATTCAAGTGCGGAAATACAAGGCCCATTTATTTAAGTAGTCCCAAATGTGAACGTAGTCTATGACCATGGCATGCCATGCCAAAAGCCTCCAAAAGTAAACAATCACTTTAAAAACCTGAGAAATACATGCTAAAAGTGTCAACACGGGGTTGGTGAGTTCATAGGTTTATAAAAATAGTATACTAAGATAGGAATCTTTTCAAGTAACACCTCCATACAGTATAAAGCATACAACAGTAAGTGGACTGTAATAAAGCATATGGACATTAAATCGACATATAATGTCACCAAAATCAAGTATGTTACGCTAGCACTAAGTCATACAACCGAAGCTTCGACACAATTTGCGTGAACCCAGAGCACGTGACAGTAATAAAAATTTGCGTAAACCTAGAGCATGCGAAAATTATAACAGTTTGCGTGAACCTAGAGCACGCAATAATAACAACATTTTGCGTGAACCCATAGCACCCAATAATAATAACATTTTTCGTGAACCCAGAGCACACGATAATGATAACAATTTGCGTGAACCCAGAGCACGCGAAAATTTCTTAAGCTATTCCACGTAACAGTTTTAATAAATAGTTAAATAACGAACGAAAAGTTCAGTCCAGGTGAAAGTTTTAAGAAAACATGATTAAAATTCTAGTCTAACAAATATATTTTCAAATACTTGTGTCCATAAGAAAGTAATCCAGTATATATCCAGAAATCAAGTAATGCATTCGAGTAATCGAACAAGTAATTAGGCAAAGCACATTAAGTTTTCGAGTAAGCAAATCATAGTTTAAGTAACACAAAAACAGGCTTTTTAAAAAACAAGCATGTATTCTTTCCCAAAAGTATGTCAAAAAAAGTAAAGCAGGGGCCATCAACTCACCTCAGTATGCAGTAATGCAAGCAACACAAATGACATCAAGTAGTAAGGGCACAACGGTACGAGATCGTCACAACCTAATGATTATATAATTTATCTCATAATATGTCCCTAAAAATATTAAACGTATATGAGATCTCAAAAGATGAAGTATTTTAGTTTTCGCGGAATGCTCGTATCAATGTTTGTAAAAAGTTTAGTGTCATTGTTCGTAAGAAAAGTTTAGTTTCAACGTTTCGTGTGGTGGTAAGAAATCATAGAATGAGGAATACTCACTCCAAAAAGGAATAGAAAATCGACACAGTCGAGAAAAGTACGGACGAGAACTTGGGTCGAGAAAGGAATGACAGAAGAAGTCAAGGAAAATAGCGACAAAGGAAAACGTCAATAAAATAAATCAATTAGTATGTTTTGGTATATACTCCATAAGCCCCAGTAGTTTGGTTAAAACGTATAATTAAGTTGGGACTTACAATTCCAATAAAAGGTTTTACGCTTTAGGTTAAACAATTCGTCGGTTGACGAAGTTTTTAATAAAGGACTTTTTGGAAAAATATAGTTTAAGTATACGAGTTTTATGAAATTTCGCCATAACCCGTTCGTCCATAGGGCGTTCCCAAGTCGAAAGACCTCAGTGAAATCAATTTTTCTCAAATCAATATTTTCCGAAAATTTCCAATAAACAACATTTCTCATTTAATCAAATCCGTTTCAAACAATATGTTTAACTACAAATTAAGTCGATTAATTAAGTTTATCGAACAAATTAGTTTTAAAAGTTTAAGTGTGTAGTTATTTGTCGTCGGGCTTTATAGCCCCCTTGTAGTTCAATAAAGGTTTGCTCAATATTCTTAAGTCCGTTATGGGTTTGTTATTTCCAATAAACCAAATCCGTTTCAATTCCAATAATTTGTCCAAATGATTGGATGCAAGTCCAATGATTTGTCCAAATGATTCGAGTCACAATATGTTATATTTTGTCCATTAAGTATATGTTTAATCCGTATCCAAGTATCATTCCCAAGAGTAACTGAAACGTACCAATGTTTCCAAGAGTTCAACAAATGTGTTACGTTAGTCAAGTACTCGATGAATCGCAAAATATATTACAAGTTAAAATATATTTGACAAACTAAACACATTCACATTAGTTGTGTAAGCTTCGGCCCACTTAAATACCAAACGCACCCTAGTAAAAACTATTTGGCTTGTCAGCCCAAAAACACAAGTCCAACCCAAATCTAGTCCAAACATAGACACAACCTACAAACACCTCACTAGTTTATCTTGAGGCCCTTTAATTACGCACTCTACAAACACAGCTCCAAGCACAAACATAAATAATCACACCCCCTTGGGTAGACTCGACGGCAAACCAAACCAACACTCGAGACACACAAACAAAGACCACTCACTCGACACCCTTGTCGAGACACACCCAGACGAGTACTCCCTCTTGGGGTCTCGTTAAACCAAACCGAAATCAAATGCACCCTTGTGGATGTTCTCGTTAAACTGAACAAACAAACCACACACTCTCCTGTGGGTATTTGCCATAACAAAATGCATCAAGCACCCCTTGGGTGTCGTTCCTTTGTGAACAGATACACAACAAAAATATCTTAACAAAATAAGCAAAATCCAAGTACAAATCGAGACCCATCACAAAATAAATGAACATCCCAAATCCAAACCCTAGTCAGGTTTAACCCGACCCGGTTCATAGAACACCATTTTTATGATTTCACCACACGAATCTTATAAAAATGTCATTAATCCGATTTTTAATCCACCAAAAAAAAAAACATTACAAATCGATTTATATACGTTTTTAGAGAAATAAATAATAAAGATAGATTTTAGGTTCAGACATACTAAGAAAACGAAGAGATGGAGAGATGATGAGGTGGTGACGCCGCGGTGGTGTCAAACACGAATCAAACAAACGAGCCCTAGCAAACCCTAGTCGCGAACCTTCGATCCAAACCCGTAGGAACCCTTGTATCTTCTTGATTTGAACGGCGGCAAAAAGGTGGCAGAGGTGGCGACGGCCGGAATCTTGGCAGGAAAAGTGGTGTCGGGGCCGGAAGTTGAGAGGGAGGGGGAGGTGATAAAAGTGTGTGTGTTTTAGATTTTTAGGGTTTTGAAACCCTAATACTAGTATTTATATAAGAGAAAAATAAGTAGATGGGCCAAAAGGTAATTTTTAGAAATACAAGGGGTGGCGGCGAAATTTTAATCCCAAGGGACTATTTATGTAAATTTTGCTATCTTTTGAAAAACTTAGATTCGGGGCTCGATTAAGCTTGATAACATTCGATTTGAAACTCTAAATTTACACCGTTGCGTTCAAAAGTAATTCTTCCCCGAAAAACGAGTATTTATACGACCGGTTTCTCATAAATAGTATAACAATCACATTAAAATGTTTGTCGAGTTACGGTTGTGCCGGTACGCGTTGTGTGCGATTTTTACGTTTTGCGATATAACCTCTCGTATTCAATTCAAATAAGTTTGGAAAAGTCCAAAAGTGAAACTTAGGAAATAATAAATTATTATTTAATATTTAAAATCAGTCTGAAAAAATTCCGGTTTGTTACAAACAATTAATAGATCAAACAATATCAAGATTCAAAATCCATGACAAAACATGCATGTTTTTTATCTTGGATTACATATTAACAATTAATTTAGCACATATAAACAATTAATCAAGTTAACAATATCGTTTTAACGTCAAATAATCATAATCATACGTTGTTAAACACATAAAATTTCATGCAACTTCTACAATTTTAAAACCTATTTTTTTTTTTTAATTCGTACGCCCCATAAGGGGATATTAAAAAATCAAGAAAACTTAACTATCTTGCAACAATTGATCAAGTTACGATTGTTACGTGTGTTAAGTAATATATTATACTATCTAACGACTCGTGATGCAACTATTGGAATTTATAAACTAATTATCACATAATAAACATATAACCATCAAGAGTACGCAGCGGATTAAGATCATATAGTGTACATGATTAATGTAAAAGAAAACATACCTTTTTAGCTTCCAAACGATTCAGGAACGAGATCAAGAACAATATAAAACCTAATTTAGGGTTTAGTAAAATCGTCCCTTTGTGGATGTCGATCCACAAAACCACCAAAAACGTAAGTTGGTTTTCTATACGATCTCAAACACACGTATTGGTAGCGATTCAATTTGAATGCTAGTTATTGGATCATGAAAACAAGCTTAATACTTTTGTTACGCTCAAGATCAAACGCATAAACCTTATGGTTTATGTAATTCGGTCGATCAAGGAGTAAGAGGGGAAAAGAAGAGAAGAAAAGCTTATCAAGGTTTTTCAAGGGATGCACAATAATGAAACAAGGGTTTGGTTATATAGGGTAATGCCTTGGAGGACAAGAAAGCTTTTCTTTCCTTTCTTTGGACCCTATTCGGCCGATCAATCCACAAGGGGAGGGATTCTAGATCCTTCTCATTGTTATTTACATTCTAGTCCTTTAAGTTAACATTTAACGACCGTTAACTAACTACCATTACGTAACATTTAATTAACGACCGTTAGTTAGTTATTTTCGTGATTTACTAATTCATATATTACTATAATATATAAAATATATTTAATTGAGTCTCATACGTAACGCATGTGATCCCGTAGGCTCTAATACATTCTGGACATACGCGATCGAAAACATGTTCACAAACTAACAACTCCCACTTGGACATGTTTCATTAAAGTAATGACATTGGTAGGCGTCTAGCAACACGCCAATGTCCCCGAAATTATTAGATCCTTTTGTTTCAAATACCGTGTTAAATATGGATATTGATCTAAGTCATTCCATAATTTAACTATTTTGTTTCTCATTTCATTGATTGATCAATATTACCAAAATCATCAGGACATATCCAGATCTCTTTTGGGTATGGCCATACAAACATCTGATTAACCCCACGAGTGGCCCAATAGTATTATACTTCAAATCAAATTTGAAGGAACAAATTCTCTCTTGACTACAAACGTTATCTGTGAATTTCACAACACTTCTGAAAATAGCCCTTATAACACTAGTTAAGGATAGCGGTAGACTATTATCAAGAAATGGGATCACCCACGCCATTCCAGCTTGCGTCACAAGTCTAAGGATAAACATTTTAATCAAATATATGATTTACTTAATGACAAAGATCCATAAAGTAAAATCATGTCTATTGCGATAAGTCTGATATCATGTGAGTATGGTAGGACCTTCCATCAATATAGAAAGTATATAACCAATCTCTCAGATTTGTATTAATTCAATCATATTTCCATATAATTGATTAACAATGGAAAATTTAGAACAACATAAGTCTTTCATGGATTTAAACATGCAAATATAGGACACAAATTATTATTGAATGAAATTAAACATACCACGTACTTTGATTCATTATATAAGTAATAATTGTTTAACGTCTTTTCCAAATACTAAATAAATCAATGCATGATAACGCGAGTTGATGAATTATGCCTCAAGACATGACAATCATACTTGTTGACAAAACATAAAATTCAACTAGTTTTCATCTATCGGAATTTTGAGAATACTTATTTCAAGAATTCAACTAGTGAAGTTCTTGTATGTGTGCATACAAATATCTCGATATTGACACACAATATTTCATAAGGTGTGTGACAACATCAAACACTTATTTATGAGAATTATTTTTCAAACTTCTAAAGTTTAAAGCATTCTTATTCTTTAATGTATAATGCAACTATGCTCTTAGTTGAGCACAACTAGTCCATATGGTCATCATCAAGGATGAAATTCTACCACGACTAGTATTGAGTGTCATCTCAATTAAACTAGCATCATTATATCAAGTAACAATATGCTCTTCTAAAACATCCGTAAACTCTAAAAATTCCTTTGGTAATGTTTGGTGCCTTCTTTAACTCCAAGTTTGTTGGCTATGACAATTACGAAACAATTTTCGTATTGTACATCCATAGAATTTCATTAGTGGGACTGGCTCTAAGCTTAGAGATGAATTTCTATATCCAAACATATTACAATATAATATTTATTACACTAGTTATCTAATAACTTTGAATTAGATATCAATGTTGTCAAATCATCATGCATTCATGCATGATACAACAATTCCTCTATATACCATGATGTACATGAAGAATCCTTGAGTCAGACTTAAGATCTCCTTCATGTTCTATCTTATCAAAAGACATGTATCCATTGAGACTATCTATATGATATGTCATGTTGTATTAGACTTATTTACCGCACATGTTTATAACAATAAACATATATAATACAAGGTTGTATGTTTTACTTCTTAAATCTTTTAAGTGAAGTTTCATTCCAGGCTAAAAATTAGCATTTAACTTAGATGGAATGTTACTGCCCATATGTTATACAACATATATGATTTAAGACAATAAACATAATACTCCCACTAGTTTTTAGAAATACTCAGGAGTTCTCTTAGTTTCAATTAAAAATCAAAACATTGATTTAATAATTAAACATAAGATTTATCTCCTAGATGCATGTGAATTCATAATTGGATTCTTGCAGTTTGAACACTTCCAAAGATTATGTGAATTCATAAAACTCCTTTGATTACTTACCCTCCTCGCAAAAGTAATCACTCAATAAAAAGTTTTAGTTATTCTATTGTCATATTTTATAATAATGAAAATAAGTATGACAATTAATTATCTTTGTGAATTTAATGTGCAGAGGAAAAATATTCAATCAGAAACAATTACTTGAGTATGATTAATAATATTGTCACAAGGCATGCATTAAATGTGTGTACAATATTGCCCATATGAGCTCGACATAAGAATCAATCCACTTGGGTTTTTATTCTCATTGAAGAAACTCATATTTATTCTATAGTCTAACTATTTAGTTTAAGATAAATTTAGTTTCCAAAAAGTGATTATCGTTATGGACAACATCTTAACTTTCATAGTATGAGTAATTTACCAAATTCAAGATTCGACAATGCATCTTTATGATTAATAGGTCCACCATGATCATGTGTCTTATATTTCTTAGCATTGATATAAAACATATTAGTCAAGTGATTGAGGTAACCTTACGGATCTATGAACGAGAATTCCATTATCCTGAGCTTTAACATTTACATGTGTAGCCTCATCATGACATTCACTAATGTGTTTTTAGAAGGGTATATATTTTGTAATCGTATCTCTTCAAGATCTAAAAACTCCCACTTGCTTTTTGTAATTTAGAGACTAGCTATAAATACTTAACACATAGAGTAACAATAAATTGTTCTCTTTGGTACATTACAATATTACATTGACAGTTCTTGACTCTAGTTTTGGGACATTACAAAATTACATTGACAGTTCTTGAATCTAGTTTGTTAATAACCTACTTCATAAGAAGTTTAACAACTCAAAACTTCAATTTTTAGACTTTATATGATTGATCACATTCCATAACATAATGGTGTCTTATTACCTTCTAGGTTGGAGTCCTATTTATTATATTCAAGACATACTCAATTTTATAACCTTGATAACTTTTGGAGGAAAAAAAGTTATTGTTATCTAGAAACAAATGATACTAACAGAGTATGATTATCGTGATTGATCATACCATAAAATTGTGGTATTCCATTAAGGATTAATATTGTGAGACAATCTAACAATATGAAAGATAAATTTATACTCTTTTACTTACCTATTTACTAAGTCAAACTAAGTCTTGGATCAAATCTACAACTTTATGTGTATGTTGATACAAAAGATGGACGTTCCTGATTTGGAGCTCCAGTTCTCGTACCAATTGAGAATTGCTGCTTGAGACCTGCGCACTAAGAGACAAGAAACACCGTTAGGCTTACCGTGGGATTGTCTCCCACGATTATCCTCCGGCGTGAGAGTAAGTAATCGGTTTAGGGTTTAAGGAGTTTAGGGTTATGAGATCGTACCTTAAACGAGGGATATGATTCCCCTTATATACGCACGGAATCCTTGTTGGTTCCGTGTTCCCCAACCTTCGGCGTATCCCGCCAAAGTCGGTTGGGAATGATTATCTTCTTATTTTAGAAGATATCATATATCGAATCCATAAATAGATTTGGGCTTGGGCTTTCGTGAGCCCAAACCGTTATTGAAAGTGGCCCAAGTCGTACCGGGCTTGTTAGTATTGGGTTGTGGTCGGGTTCATGACCCGATACCAGACTATACGTCATCATGTCCCCCCAGTCTAGTATGCGCAGTGCGTGACTGCGGATGCTAGACTAATGACCGTAGTTAAAAAAAACAAGTAACGTACGAAACGTATCCAAGAAGCCATACACCTACCCGTAGGTGCAATGTATCTAGACATCCAAGTGACTAAGGAATGCCTCGTTAATCGGGGGAAAGTTACTGCTCCGTTGTCACATCAAGCCATCTCGACCACACAATGAAGATTAGTGGAATCCACGTGTCACCAATCGTGCGGGAGAGTAGAAGTATATAACATGGCGTTTCATTTTCACCGAATTTCTCACAGTAAAAACACCATCCGCCATTTCTAAAGCATTTCAAGAGTCATTATCCCAGAAGTAACCAACCACAAAGGTAATCGCGCGTGCGACATAGCAAAAAATTAGATCACCATGGTTAAACAATTGTCTGACTTCACCTCCGACCTTAATTTAATCGATCTGATGGAATTTACCTCAGATTACTTTATACCTGGGAATGTGCATCCAGTAGTACCGGATGCGCAAGCCACGATTGCAGATTTCCCCGAAGGGAAAGTGGGTGTATACACACGGCTATTCGAATTTGCGAATCAACGTGTGCCCCTATCACGCTTTCTGTGCGATGTGTTAAACTATTATACGTTACACATATCGCAGCTGCATTGTATTGGCGGGGCTAAAATTACCAATTTTGAGGTAAATTGCCGTCTGTTGGGGATTAACCCTACCATCCACTTATTCCGCGCTTTTTATCACACCACATGGGCGCATGGGTGGGTTTCTTTCTCAAAACGCGCAGGTAGATTACAGTGTTACACAGATAAGGTAGATGCGCTTAGGAATTGGAGGGAATACTTCTTCTGGGTAGATGATACATGTTTTCCTTGGAATTATGATTTTTATACCAAGGGATCGCTGCAGAGGGATGAGTACCCAGTGCCTGGGTCGTATAACGTCGAGGATGCGGAACTGATAAATGCAAACCGCATCCCCATCAGTGCATATCCCGAGGGATTTTTGGTGCACATGGGAATCAGCCGTAATTATTATGGCCCGGAAGATGAGATCCCTATTTTCTTAGACGCCAATGGCCAGGGTGGGTACTTGTTCTTCCGTACTTCAGTGTGTAAATATTGTAAGAACAATCTTCCATACTTGTTGCGCATAATATAACTGGTGTGTATATGTGTTTTTGTCGTGCGCAGAGATGGATCTGTTTACAGTTGTACAGCTAGCGAAGCCCGCAGCCGTGAGAACAGGAGTACGACCGTTGAGGGATGACGAGGAGCCCATATTGGTCGCGACTGCAGGACGTGTTATGGAACTGGCCGCAGGGGATACAGGGACCAGTTCCTCCGTTGCGGTGGAAGCAACGCCTTTGCAAAGCCGCCCTAATCCTGAGGTGGCTCCGGTGGTAGCGCAATCGTCGCTCGTAGCTGTAGCTCATCCTGAAGAGGAAGAAGAAGAAGCGGCGCTTAGTCGCAAGAGGACCCGACAAGATCATGGTGCGGGCCCATCAAGGAAGAAACGCCCCGTTATTCAAACTGTGGAGTTGTCCTCCACTGATGAAGCGTCGTCGCACCCATCTGCCGATGATGCGGAGCCAAAGTAAGTAAAACCATACATGTATAACCTTCTGTTAGTTAGTGAATGTGCTTATTTGTGATTCTAATGTTGCATTGGGGATCATTCGCAGGATGGAGCAGGTCATAGAGTCACCTCCTAAGGCTAGTCCGACACGCTCAGCGCATTCTGAGCCGCAGAGCCAGGATAAGGAAGACCAATCCGATGCAAATGTGCCTCTGGGGCAATTAGTTGAAGAATTAGTTCAAGTTTCCGCTCACCAGGCTTCGCTGATTGTGAAGCTGAAAGATCAAGTATCTGATGGAGAAAACCAAGACTCCCAAAAGGACCAAACTATTGCTTTGCTGGAGGCGCAACTGGCAAGTACCCGGGCACAACTAGATAGCGCCCATGCAGAGGCCAAGGTCCTGAGCACATACGCTCAAAAACAGGCTGAGGACAAGATGGCGCTAATGTGCCAAATACACCAAGAGCGTGCTGATGCTGCGAAGTATAAGTCTGCGTGCTGCTGGGCACTGAAACACCTAGATCAGGGTAAAGAAAGTTTATTTGCGCAGTTGGGGGAGCTTGGGAGTACTGTGAGCTGGTCCTTGGAGGTGCAAGAGGCAAAGCTGCGTAAGCTGAGCATCGAGTACGATGAAGAATTGTATCCGCATCTTATGTCAGTGATCGCAGAGCGTAGGTGGCTCATAGGCCACGGTCTTCGCATGGCTGCGCTTAGTACCCTAGAGTCGTCAGAGGTTGTGAATGCATTTGGGGAGGTTGTACAGTGCGCTCTAGAGCGTGGTAAATCAGAGGCAGTGGAACAGCTCCATGACGCAGAACTGTTGAAAGCGCCTGTTGATAAGGTACCGGGGTACAATGCTGAATCATATGATCACTTGGTCGCTGCCATGCAAAAAATGAAAGACTTAGAGCTCCCCATGATTTCGGAGCTTGAGCGCGACCAAGATTATCCGATAAGTGTTATTATGGCAGGGTTGACATTGGCACGTCATCGTGCTGAGGATGCGGACACACAGCCGGACTATTTTCTGAAACCCCATGAGTCGCAGCTCCAAGTGCCCGTCTTTGCGCGTCCTAGGGATACTCAGAATCCCTTTGCATTGGAGAAAGAGGTACCTCTAAAGGAGGTCTTGGAAGCGCATGCCACCCGTCTTGCCAAGAAAAAAGGTATTGCCGGTAAGGCCATTTTGTGTGGACTTGGTGCGGCTCACTTGCCGAGGTCTGATGGAGTGCCCGTCAGTGTGGCTACCGTGTCACCTCAGGATGCAGATGTGCTGAAGAGTATCAGCGAAGTTAAAGAAGCGACAAGTCATGTTGGCACTTCGTCACTTAGGCGTTGTAGTAGCTTGTAGCGGATATATCTGCTATCTTTTGTAATAACTCGTAGTTATAAATAAAAATTTCTTTTTTGCTTGTTGCTTGTGGACATTCGTAATGTATACATATCTGTCTAAGTATGCGTAAAGGATGTATTTGTTTCAGTGTACGCCAGTGTAAATATAAGAAATCCATAATCGTGTATGAAAATCAGAGTATACTTTGGAAAATAATTCTAAGTATTTAATCATAATCGTGTATGTTACGAGTCACAGCGTACTGTAAATATCGTATTAAGGAAGCAAGTGTCTTGGCTCCAAAGTTGTTAAACATGCACGTGTGCATTGCTGCGCAACCATCGTGGGATGCGCACATAGCTTATTCCAACGTCTTGAGAATAAGGTGTTTAACAAGGATGCGTGATCCGGTATTGATGGGTTTGCAACCCTCTTACTCAATAAGTTAGTTAGTAGGTCAACTTATCCTTTTACCATCGTGGGTTTATTCGTAGTGCATGCACGCCATCGTGGGCAAAATAAAAAATTGTTAAAGCATACAGTATATGGAGATAACAACTTAAAATGTGTCGCGGAGTTAGCTAGAAACCGCGACGTTTATATTAATACTTGCAAGTGTATCAGGAAATAACAAAGAAAACAGTAAATATGAAAAATAAAAACTGAGTACATGAATGTTTATTGAGCACTGAAAGTGCGGAGCGTCTGCGCGCTATGCCGTAGCAATTCTTATAGGTAGCACCTCTTGAGGTTGCTGATATTCCATGTGCGCGGTAGGTCACGACCATCCAAACCTCGTAGCCGGTATGCGCCTGTGCCCGTTGCTTCAGTAACCTCATAAGGTCCTTCCCATTTTGGTCCAAGCTTACCTGTATCTTCCGCGCGGCTTGCCTCATTGTCGCGGTAGACAAAGTCACCTGGTCTGAATGAAACACTGCGTACCTTGGCATCATAGTATCCTTTCATTTTTGACTTCGACCTTGCCTCCCGTATAGCTGCGCGTTCGCGTCTTTCTTCCAGTAGGTCCAAGTCGACACGTCTTTCGTCGTCGTTCGTAGTCACATTGATCTCCGCTGTGCGGATAGTTGGCATGCCGATCTCAGTTGGTATAACGGCTTCTGTCCCGTATACAAGAGAGAAGGGGGTGTCCCCTGTGCTGGTTTTAACTGAGGTACGGTGTGCCCATAATACATGTGAAAGTTCTTCGACCCACCTTCCTTTGTGCTTGTCCAAGCGTGCTTTGATTCCTTCACCCAGGCTTCGGTTTGCGCGCTCGACTAAACCATTGGTTTGTGGGTGCGTAACCGACGCAAAGTGTTGGGTGATGTTTAACTTTTCACACCAATCTTTAAAGGGGTTGTCGCAGAATTGTTTCCCGTTGTCCGAGATGATTTCACCAGGTAATCCGAAGCGGCATACAATGTTATCCCAGACAAAGCGTTTTACCTGGTTGCCAGTAATTGTCGCTACTGCTTTTGCCTCGATCCACTTGGTGAAGTAGTCTATAGCGACTATGAGAAATTTGAGACCGCCTGCTGCTACTGGAAAAGGACCGGCGATATCAATGCCCCATTTGTAGAATGGCCATGGCGCCGTGATTGGTGTTAACTCATGCTGTGGTTTGCGCGGTACGGGTCTGTGGACTTGGCAATCATTGCACTTCCTTATCAAATCCCGCGCATCTTTATGCATGGTTGGCCAGTAGTATCCCGATCGCATGGCGCGTGCTACAACAGACCGTGGTCCTGCGTGCATGCTACATGAGCCCTCATGGATTTCTCGCAGCACATAATTTGCTTGTACGGGGCCTACGCATCGAAGCCATGGTTGGAGGAAAGAATGTCGATACAGTATGTTGTCGCGCATTTCGAATCTCTGCGCTGTGCGCCGTATTCTGCGGGCTTCTGTCTGTTCTTGGGGTAATGTCCCTTTGCTTAAGAAATCTGCAATTGGGGTCATCCATGTAGGACCATCCTCCTCTATGATTGCGGAAACTTCCATCTCCGCTATTGACTTGCTTTTCAGTGTTTCCACCAGCACTTGCTTTGATAAGTGTGCGAAGCTTGTCGAGGCTATCTTGCTCAGTGCATCTGCTTTGCGATTTTCTCCTCTAGGGACTTGCTTGATAGTAAATCTGTCAAAGCCTTTGATTAGTGCTTTAGTCTTCTCAAGGTACTGGATCATGTTTTCTTCTTTGGCCACGTATTCACCCAACACATGGTTGGCCACTAGTCGAGAGTCCACATTGGCTTCCAAGTTCCGTACACCCATTCGAGCTGCAATGCGTAGTCCAGCGATCAGGGCTTCATATTCTGCCTCGTTGTTTGTCGAGGTAAATTCAAAACGCAGTGCGTAAGTGAATTCCATTCCCTCTGGGTTTGTGAGAATAAGGCCAGCTCCTGAGCCATCCACGCATGAGGACCCATCTGTAAACAAAATCCATGGATCTTGTGGTGCTTTTGCGCTTGGTGTAGGTACCTCGTCAGTATCTGGCTTCTCGATGATGAAGTCCGCCAGAACTTGTCCTTTTATTGCGGTACGTGGTCTGTAAGAGATGTTATGTTCTCCTAGCAACACACTCCACTTCTGGAGTCGTCCTGACGCATCGGGTTTGGAGATGATCTGCTTGATGGCTTGATCTGTAATTACCGCTATCGGGTGCGCTTGGAAGTATCGGCGCAGTCGCTTAGCGGCAAACACTAATGCCAAGACCAATTTTTCCATGGCACTATAGTTCATCTCCGTCTTTTTGAGAGCTTTGCTGACAAAATAGATAGGGGTTTGCACCGAGTCCCTATCTGTTAGTAGCACTGCGCTGACTGCCCCGTGAGTTGCTGATAAATACATGATCAGCTCTTCCCCTGGTCGGGGTGCCACGAGTGTTGGGAGCGTTGCTAGATGCTGTTTGAGTGTGGTGAAAGCTTCTTCCGCCTCCGTTGTCCACCGAAAGTCACCCTTTTTTATACACTTCTTGAGTGTTTTGAAAAGAGGCAGTGACTTTTCTGCTGATTTAGATAGGAACCTGTTGAGGCCGGCTAGTTTTCCGTTGAGGGATTGGACTTCCTTCAGCGTGCGTGGTGAGGGAAGCTCAATTACCGCCTTTGTCTTTTCTGGACACGGTTTTATGCCATCAGGTTCTATCAAGTACCCTAAGAACATGCCTTCGGTAGCGCCGAAGGTGCATTTCTTAGGATTTAGCTTCATGTTGATCTCGCGTAGAGTTTTGAATGTTTCTTCTATGTCGCGCACCAGTTCCTTTTCAGTATGGCTTTTAATGACCAGGTCATCCACATAGACTTCCAGGTTGCGGCCTACCTGTTTTTCGAAGGCATTGTCTACCAACCGCTGATAGGTGGCACCCGCATTCTTCAAGCCAAACGGCATTTTTGTGTAACAGTAAACGCCTTGGCTTGTGTGGAACGCTGTCTTTTCCTCGTCTTCTTGGGCCATTTGTATCTGGTGATATCCCTTGTACGCGTCGAGAAAACACTTCAACGGGTATCCACACAAGGACTCTATTTTCCAATCTATCTCTGGTAACGGATAGCAGTCCTGTGGGCATGCTTTATTAAGGTCGGTGAAGTCTACACACATTCGCCAGCTACCGTCGCTTTTTTTGACCATTACTGGATTAGAAAGCCAGTCGTGGTAATAGACTTCACGCATAATTCCCGCTTTAACTAATTTCTGTACCTCTGCTAGAATTGCCTGCGCCCTCTCTGGAGCTTGGCCACGCTTCTTCTGGCGTATCGGTACGTATCCTTGTCGGATTCTAAGTTTATGCTCTGTGATCGAGCGTGGCACGCCAGTCATGTGTTTGGGCTCCCATGCGAAAATATCTACGTTCTTTTGTAGGAGCGCGCACACAGCCGCTTTGCCGTTATCCGACAATGACCCTCCAATGGTTATCTCCTGGTCTGGATATTCTGGGTGAATTGCGACCTTAAAGTTGGGGATTTTGGCCGCGCACTGCTTCGGGATTGGTTCCATTTCGCATGTAACTGTGTTACATTCCCTGTTTGGCATCGTGGCATTGTAAAGAGTGACAATGCCCCCTTCAACTGGGAATTTAAGCATCCCGTGCGCTGTTGATGGCACCGCGCGCATGGCTGATATCCCAGGTCTCCCAATAATGCCATTATATGATGAAGGGGATTTGATCACCATGAAATCCATCCAAGTTGTTGTAGAGTGCTCTGTGTTGCCAACGCTGACTAGCAATCGCAGTTGGCCCATAGGCCATATCTTCTCACCTGTGAAACCGGTGAGTGCGGTGTTGACCAGATTTAACTGACTACGTATTTCAGGTCGTAGTCTTTGAAAGCAATGCTCATACATAATATTTGCCGATGCCCCACCATCGATGTACATGCGGTGTATGTCGTGACCACCCGCACTAATTTCAATGGTGAGGGGCTCTGATGCTGCGTTGTCCGCAGTCAAAGTAGGGAAAGAGATTTCACTTCTTCGGGAAAACTCTTGGCTGACTTTCTGTCTGGTGGTTCGCTGCCACGTCTGTATCATATAGATTGTGTCGGCCTTATCCTTGGGTGTCTCCCTCTTGCTTTCATTCTTTTGCTTATCTCTTCCCTCTTTAATGTTTTTAACTAAGTGGTCTAGCCTGCCCCGTTTGACCATCTTGTCGATCAGTTGGCGCAGCTGGACACACTCGTTAGTGGTGTGACCCTTTTGTGCATGGTAGTCACAGTATCCATTCCCAGTGCGCTTATCTTCTGGTGTGCGCATCTGCGGCGGTCTTGGGAAATTCGCTCCTTCTGCTGCGAGTATTTCCTTTGGGGTTTTGATCAGGGGAGTATACCTGTCATTATCCCTATCTCTGCCGCTCCTCTGGCTGCGATAGCTCCGATTACGGTTATTACCTCGGTCATTGGATTGTCTCCCAGGTTGTTCCTGTGACCGGTAACTGGAATGGTTCTTTTTGCTATCCGCCGCGGCGGCTTCTCCCTGGACAAAAGACCGAGAGCGCTTCATGAGCTCATCGAAGGTCTCAGGGATCTTGTCATTCAATCTCTTGATGAGTTCTGGGTTACTAATCCCATTCATGAAGCCCGAGATCTTTAAGACTTCTGGGCATGCTTTAACCTGCATGCACTCATCTTTGAAGCGTTCCATGAACGCGCTCGTGGATTCTCCCTGGTTCTGTTTTACCCTGGCGAGTTCGACAGGATTTTTAGCACACTTTTTGCGTTGAGTAAAATTTAGGCGGAACGCCTTTCTCAACTCTTCAAAACCATTCACGCTCCTTCGTGGGAGTTTGTTGAACCAGTTCCGCGCGCTTCCCACCAGCGTGGAATTAAACATATGGCACCAAACTGGTTGTGGCCAGTTTTCGATGGTCGCAGCTGATTCAAAAATTTTTAGGTGATCGTCAGGATCACCTGTCCCATCATATGTTTTAACATTTGCAGGCATGCGCCTTTTCTTGTTTTCAGAGAAATCACTAATGCGTCTGGTGAACGCATCCACTTTCTGACGGCGCCATGGGAGAGACATGTCTTCCTCTTGGCTATCGCGTCTGCTTCTGGATTTCCAATGCCCTGTATCACTATCCTCGTTGTCCGAAGAGTTGTCAGAAGATGAATTTACCTTCTTACGGCGCTTGCGCCGGCCTTCCTCAGAATCTGACTCTGAAGGGCTCTCACTTGGGGAATGCTTCCGCCCCAGTCTATCCTGTACTCTACGGCTACCCAATCTGGCGTAGACACTGGTACGCCGTTCCTCTCTATCACTATCACTCAAGTGTTGCGAGTGAGATGTCTCATCACCCTCGATTCTCCTCCCGATTCTGTTGAATACTGGGGGTTTATGACCGCTTCCTCTGCGCTTTTCCTTCGGGTGGCGCAGTGGAGAAGTGTCGTATTCCGAATCGAAATTGAGTCGGGCTTTCAGGTTCCGCCCTGATCTATTCTTCTCTTCCTCCTGCATGAGGGCAGCCAATGCTTCGTAGTTTTGGGATACGAAAGCTTCTGGTGCTAATTCTGGCGCGACTCCCTCGAGAGTGAGCGCGTTTGTTTCTACCGCTGCATTCTTATCCCGACCTGGTGCCTCTGGTATCTTTGTCAAGTCAGTTTCTAGCACCGATTGGAAAGGAGTAGTGAAGATGGGTTGTTCCCGAGTGCGCAGTGGGTCTACTCCACTCGTGGTGGTTGTAGTGACTTGGGTTATTCCCGAGTGCGGTTCTACCAGAGGGAAGATTAAGTCTTGACCTGACCCCTTACTTTTAGCAGCGCTGGTTGTCCCAGAAGTCTGCTTAGGGGTTAGTCCACTCTGTGACTTCTTCCCCATAAGATCTGACTGCGATCGCTGATTGCCGTGTTTTGTCATTCTAGTGTCGATTCTTAGTGTAGGGTCCCACGGATGGCGCCACTTGTTGATACAAAAGATGGACGTTCCTGATTTGGAGCTCCAGTTCTCGTACCAATTGAGAATTGCTGCTTGAGACCTGCGCACTAAGAGACAAGAAACACCGTTAGGCTTACCGTGGGATTGTCTCCCACGATTATCCTCCGGCGTGAGAGTAAGTAATCGGTTTAGGGTTTAAGGAGTTTAGGGTTATGAGATCGTACCTTAAACGAGGGATATGATTCCCCTTATATACGCACGGAATCCTTGTTGGTTCCGTGTTCCCCAACCTTCGGCGTATCCCGCCAAAGTCGGTTGGGAATGATTATCTTCTTATTTTAGAAGATATCATATATCGAATCCATAAATAGATTTGGGCTTGGGCTTTCGTGAGCCCAAACCGTTATTGAAAGTGGCCCAAGTCGTACCGGGCTTGTTAGTATTGGGTTGTGGTCGGGTTCATGACCCGATACCAGACTATACGTCATCAGTGTATGTCCTAACAAGAAGACATAAACATTTATTATCTTACTATACGTTATAAGTCTTGATTAACTTCAAGGACTTTATGTGCATGTCTTAATCAAGAAGACATAACATGTTAACGTCTTACTTTAGGTTATAAGTCTTGTAACAACTAAAATACTTCACGTGTGTGGATTTAGAAAAGACATAAACATGTATAACTAAAGTTAGTAATTTCAAGTTAAACGATTACTCCAATTATTCATGACATTCCAAGAATACATAAATATTTAATTTGAAGTTGTCTTTATTATTATCTTGACACTTGTTCTAAATAGGGCAATCTTACATTTTATGTGTACATGTCCTATTAAAACATTAGTCTCTTGCCTTGCAGTCAAGAGAATCCTATAATCATATTAGAACATTCATTTCTCCCACTTGTGCATGAAACAACATCATGTAGCAGACGAACAACACTGCACACGTTTGTTTATGTGAAAAATATGATTGTGTCATAGATATTAGCATTACAAGTAGATGTAGAACTACCTCATTTATAAAGGAATCGAAAACGACTATCCTTGAAAACATGAGTGTCTACAATTGGAAAGTAATGTTATATCTCGAGACAATCTAGAAATAATCTGGGTTACTAACTAGAAAATTAAGCTTGTAGCTCCCACTGAATTAGTCAACATTACAATAATGCCTTCTTCAGTAATAAAACACAATGCTTCCACTGGATTTGACAACATTATAAGTGTTTCATAACTAGTGAAAACAAATATTCTTCTATTTACTTTCCTACTCACTTTGAAAACCTACAAGTAACAATTACTTGGGAACTAAAATGTGTGTATGAGATTCTAATATGTAGATGAGGGACTATCCATCAATGCAACTTGAAAATTGGGCATGCAATTTCTTCCTTAATAGGCCTACCATTCCACAAGTGTATGTAGCACCTTTATAGGGTTAAAGCAAAACAACTAGACAAAACATGCTAGTTTGCATTTACCACTTTTGCGGTAATCCATCCAGTTTCTAATTTAATAACTCATAAAATGTCATAATTCAAGATGCAGTTTAACTATAGGAATATATTCTCCAGTTAAACAAATGTCTTATATATTTCAAAAGAATTCAACACTGAATAAGAGTGATGAAATCTCTATGAAAAATAAGATGTGCAATCGTCTTAACTATTTAAGTTTGCTATGAGTTATTTTAGAATTAGAACAATTCTAGTATTCTTATTATAGCTTGCTCGAATATAAAAAAGAATAGGAATGAGTCTCACTCTTTCTATCATCGAAAGGAGGCTCGATTTGTCTTATTAGTAAACACGATTATAGCAAAAACCCTTATGGGTGTGGATCGAGTTACCAATAAAAGTACAAAACCATGTTTACGGTTTAATGTTGCATTAATACTATTAAAGAATTTACAATATTCAATTTTTAGTATTTTTCGATAAATATTCCTTTCAAGAAAGTTAGCTACCCATAGTTTAATAAACATAAACCAATTAATTTTCTTAAGGCTAGGATCCTACTTGAGATAGTAACATTACATCAGTTGAACTGCTAGTAATGATAATACTCAAAAAGGTAAGTGTCGAACAATAATTGCAAATCCTGTGCAATTCCTAGATCATTATGGGACTTACTAATGGCACTAGAGACAATCACATAGTGTCATGTAATCATGTTTCATCCTATCTTATGCCTCGGGTTAAGGGTCTCACCATGTAACTCAATTAAGTCATCCAATAAAGAACTGTAAATATTCCATTACCGTCTCACGATAAGTGGTAATTTACCTTGGGTTGCAATTTATCTATGACTCACGCAAAATAAAAGGCAATACAAGTGTTCTTACAATTGGATGTCATAAACTTAAATTTTTCAAAGGGCATCTAAATTTGATGTGTATCAAATATGTATGAAGAAGAATGCATACAACTTTGTATCATAGGTTTTGATAAAAACTTTACTCAATCAAGTTATTTATTATGGTGTATGTCACTTAAGATTTATAAGCAAATCTTGTGAATATAAAAATTAATAACATATCACCTTTAAAATTGACGATTCAACGTGATTTTAAGAATAAAGTAATGTACTCAATTGAGGTATTGGTTAAACCAATTAAAGAATTACCAACACTATATTCTACTACCTTCTTGAGTCAAAAGACCCAAGTTATTCGAATAATTTCCTCAAAGTGGCGCGTAGAATGACGGTAATCACCCTTAAGATGTCTTTGTTACTACCATTCACTTACATGGACCAACACCAATGTTATACGCCTTGTAAACCATTGGTAGATAACAAATAACATCAATCGAATAAAAGTATAACTTTATTGTTAAAACACATTATAAACCATTAAATTTTGCTAGTCTCGTCACGAGAGCGAATTACCGCACGAAGCGAATCACATAGCGACATATAAGACCTTGAAAGATAGTGGTTTATAATAAACCAAGTTTTATAATTTATTTGTCAAGTTTATTTTTGTTTACATAAAAACCCCTTTGTTTTTCATGAGTCAAACTATTAAATAACAAATAAACAAACAACTAATACAATTAACAATTAATAACATGCGTAATTAAAATCAACTAACATGTATATATTTAACTAAGGCTCCCACTTGTTTTCGAGCTAAGTACAAGTGGACCACTTACATCGATAAATCGATAGCGTAAGCCCTACGTTAAATATATACAATAAACACACAAAGTTGATAAAAGAACGATAAATATGAGGTCTTCCCCAATTTTAGAATTAATTAAATATGTAGTAATTATGTGTCATACAATTAATTAACTATTATATATTACTTAATTAAGTTATCGTCAAATTAAGCATGTAAAATCAATTAACAATTAAAAGAACAAACAATATCCAATATCAAGATTCAAGATTCCTTACAAAACATACATGTTTTTAATCATGGATCACATATTAACAATTAGTTTTGCACATATTAACAATTAATCAAGTTAACAAGATCATTTTAACATCAAATAATCATAAATATACGTTGTTAAACATATAAAATTTCATGCAACTTAGATTAGGGTTTCTACAATTTTTAAAACCTATTTTTTTTTAATTCGCACACCCCATTAGGGATATTAAAAAATCAAGAAAACCTAATTATCTTTCAACAATTGATCAAGTTACGATTTTTACGTGTTTTAGGTAATATATTACACTATATAACGGCTCGTGATGCCACTGTTGGAATTTATAAACTAATTATCACATAATAAACATATAACCATCAAGAGTACGCATTGGATTAAGATCATATAGTGTACATAATTAACCTAAAAGAAAACATACCTTGTTAGCTTCCAGACGATTCAAGAACGAGATCAAGAACAATATAAACCCTAATATGGGTTTTTGTAAAATTGTCCCTTTGTGGATGTCGATCCACAAAACCACCAAAAACCTAAGTTGGTTTACTCTACGATCAAACACACACATATTGGTAGCGATTCAATTTAAATTCTAGTTCTTGGATCACGAAAACAAGCTTAACATTTTTGTTACGAGAAAAGCTTGTCTAAGTTTTCCAAAGGATGCACAATAATGAAACAAGGGTCTGTATATATAGTGTAATGCCTTGGAGGACAAGAAAGCTTTTCTTTCCTTTCTTTGGACCCTATTCGGCCGATCAATCCACAAGGGGAGGGATTCTAGACCCTTCTCCTTGTTATTTACATTCTAGTCCTTTAAGTTAACATTTAACGACCGTTAACTAACTACCGTTAAGTACATTTAATTAACGGCCATTAGTTAGTTATTTTCATGATTTAATATTTTATATATTACTATAATATATAAAATATATTTAATTGAATCTCATACGTAACGCGTGCGATCATACATTCCGGACATACGTGATCGAAACATGTTCACAAACTAACAATTTCTTGTTCTATATTTGTGGCTGTAGGAGCATGGTCAGCGGTTATTTGCATCCGCTGCAGCTTGCTACTGGGTTTCCATAGTTTCATATTACCTTTTATGGAAAGCATACAGACATGTATCTGATTTGAGAGCTGAGGCTTTAATGTCTCCTGAAATTAAAGCCGAACAATTTGCTGTTTTAGTAAGAGACATACCTTCGTCATCTGAAGGTTACTCTACAAAACAACAAGTCGACTCATTCTTTAGAGCAATATATCCTGAAGCATACTACAAATCAATTGTGGTAACAGAAAACAAGGCAGTCAACAAAATCTATGAAGAGTTAGAAGATTGTAAAAAGAAGGTCACAAGAGCTGAAATCATATACGGAAACTCAAAAGAAGTCAACCCTGAAGGAGTGAGACCAACTCACAGAACCGGATTTCTTGGTCTCATTGGTAAAAAGGTCGATTCAATAGAATATTACAACAAGAAAATTACTGAACTGACCCCGAAACTTGAGGCTGCACAGAATGTGGCTCTTAAAGAGAAGCAACAACGTTCTGCTTTGGTGTTCTTCACTAATAGAGTGACTGCAGCTGCTGCAGCTCAAAGTGCACATGCCCGGATGATTGACACATGGACGGTCATAGATGCTCCTGAACCACGACAACTATTATGGACTAATCTTCATAAAACTTTTTATGAAAGGGAGGTCCGTCAATACGTTGTGTACTTTATTGTTTTCTTGACAATATGTTTTTACATGATCCCCATTGGGCTTATTTCGGCATTCACAACTCTACCAAATTTGAGGAAATTGCTACCGTTTCTTAAGAAGATTCTTGATAATACTTCAGTTAGAACAGTTTTGGGAGCTTATCTTCCTCAAATTGCTCTTATTGTTTTTCTAGCTTTGCTGCCTAAGTTCCTTTTGTTTCTATCAAAGGCTGAGGGGATACCGTCTCAGAGTCATGCAGAAAGTGCTGCTTCAGGGAAATACTTTTATTTCATAGTGCTTAATGTGTTTATTGGTGTTACCATTGGTGGGACCCTGATTGATTCTTTAAAGGATATTCAGGAACATCCGAAAACCATAACTGAAAAGCTAGCAGCAAGCCTTCCAGGAAACGCTACTTTTTTTCTCACTTTTGTGGCTCTCAAGTAAGCTTAAAGTTTCATCCTACTCTTTTTCTTTTCTCTTTTGCAATATGATAATATATTAAATAATTCTGTTTTGAATTTCAGATTTTTTGTTGGTTATGGGCTTGAGATGTCAAGAATAGTTCCTTTAATCATATTCCATCTCAAGAGGAAGTTTTTGTGTAAGACGGAAGGAGACGTGAAAGAAGCTTGGTTACCTTCGGATCTTGGATATGCATCCAAAGTTCCTAAGAACATGCTTATTCTCACAATTACCCTTTGTTACTCTGTCATTGCTCCTTTGATTCTTCCGTTTGGTGCAGCATACTTTGGTCTAGGATGGTTGGTCTTTCGGAATCAGGTAAGACGCGTTATTTCAATTCCATTCTTGATCTTCGTTGGTGAATCTAAATATGGCCATTATAACCCGTTTGTTTCAGCATGGGTCAATTTGGGTTGTAGTTATTGATAATGGGTCAGATAGAATAATAGACTACATAGGAAACATGTCAAATGGGTTGAACATGTAGAATTGGTATAAAATCACCTAAAATTTTATTCAGATGCTTAATTATAACCTCTAAAATTGTTATTTATTTATTAATAGAATAATAGACAAAAAATGTTGATGGCTCATCCCGACCTAGCACCTTTTGACCCAATTATGCGTTTTGACATGAATACTCTTTTGACCTGTTACTTTGCCCGCCCATCTTGCCACCTTCAGGGAAAGGACATTCTTTAGCTGAATTTGCCAGTGGTATTATACAAGACATTCTCGAGGATGCTTTGATTTCTGTAAATTGGTGCATATGTGGGAATGAGACCCATTTGATAGCTATTTTTTCATCTGTTTGACCCGTTATCAAAGAAATACAAGCCGAATGAACCCGCTTTAATATATATGGGTTAAAACTCATGCTCTTGGATGCTACAAAATAAAATTTTCTTGTTCAAATCGCATGGTCATACTTAATGAACGCTTGCATTCCTCTAATTGTACATTTTCCCTCATAATCAATCTTGTTTATTAACAGGTCCTCAAAGTCTATGTTCCAAAATACGAAAGCTACGGGAAGATGTGGCCACACATGCATAACCGCATCTTGGCTTCCTTATTACTATTCCAAGCTACAATGTTTGGGTATTTCGGAGTAAAGAAGTTCCTCTATACCCCGATCATCATCCCACTTCCAATAATGACTATCATCTTCTCCTTTGTCTGTAGAAAGAAATTTTACCGGTTTTTCCAATCCACAACATTGGGAGTTGCAAGCCATGAAATGAAGGAGACTCCAAACATGGAGATTGTCTACAATTCCTTTGTCCCACCATGTATGAATGCCGATAAAATCCCTGAAGAACATTTGAATGTTTAAGAGACGCAAGTAATATGTTTATGTTTGTGTAGCATTGGAGCTTTGTTTGAAATGATTTGGTTGTTGATATTTATTACCCGTTTGGTTTGTAGATGGGTTTTGGATTTGAATTTGGATTTTTTTGATTTAAATTCATATTTGGATTTGAATTTAGATTTTGTATAGGTTTTGAATTAAATGAGGAGAGAGAAAAATAAATGATTGATATATTATTTTATAATAAAATAAATGATTGATATTATTATCATATATGGATTGTACATTTACACGTATACCCTAAGAATATAATATATCATTAAATGTGCACAAAAGTGAACATAGAATGGAATTGTCAAAAAATCCATGAGGTGCTAGTGGGTATTGTGAAAAGGCACATTTAAGAGTGTTGATCATTGTGTCAAATCCGAAAATTTAAAACAAACAATTTATAAATGTCACATCATATGGAAACCCAAAGTAAAGTAGCAAACCAAACCGCACCTTAGTTGGCAGTTGTTATAGGATTTGTTTTATTATTTTATGGGACAAGTTATCCATTCCCCCAAAATTACAAGTGTTTTTTCGAGATGCAATGTCCTAGGAATTAAGTGCTGATGATTAAAAGGTGAGGCGCCTTTTCGGTCTACAAAACGAAAGGATTAAGATCAATACCATATAAGTATTCTATCCGCAGTAGTGCTAGCTGAAGTAATGCGATGGAAGGAAAAATTAAGTGGCCATGTTTTCAGTTACGTGGATTTTGTTGTCGCGAACAGTTAAATGGACCACACAATGTAGGTGCTTAAATGAAGTAATATATGAGTATGTTGACATTATAAATATATATTATGAAAGGGACAAAACGACGTAGTTTTGGTAGAATACAATATTCGAAAATTGTTTGGGCTGTCCATGGGCTAAAGCTGAAATGCCCAGCAACCAAGGGTCATTACACGTTATCTAGGGGTTATTAGCAACTGCTAATCTAATTGCATCCTAGCTTACACGTAATAATATTCTACAACCAAGATGCATTGGGATACGCGCCATGAATTTGATAGGATTTCCATCTTTCATTGGTAAGCTAAAGTGATTTGTTTGTGTTGTGTTTGCTGGACTCGCAGATGCATGTTTCCTTTTGGTATTTGCACTGGTAATCTTATTGCATGGCGATGTTGTTATTACTTTGAGTTGTGATAGGTTGCATGTATATGGTACACATCTCATAGTTCCTTTGGTTCCAAGCCTTTTACATTGGCTATTCAATGCTTTATGTTCTTTTATAGCTTTGTTTTTTGCATTGTTTGTTTAATTGAAACATATCTAATGTGTTTGTTTATCTGTTGTTGGCGCCTCAAACTTATTGCCATATTCGTATATTTGCCTTTCATCATGATAGTATTTCATATTTACTTTGTCTATTGTTTGCATAATAAAATGAAAACAAAAAGAAAGTTAGTACCATTAAGTGGTAGTAGTTCTGTGCGATCATGAATATACCAAAAGAAAGTACTCCAAATGTAGTTGATTCATCTCATAATGTGGTTGAAAACCAAAACATTTGCCCTGTACGCATCAACAACCGGAAAGATGGTGGTGGCCCGCGCCTTATGGACTGGAATTTTGCTACTGGCACTGTTATAATCAGTTTTACAATTCAGGATGGCTTTTCACTCAACTATGTAAACGGACAGCAACATGTTTGTGGGCAGCAAATGTCTGATAATTCTTTAGACAGTCAAAGTTCACTAGATCAAAATTATGGTATTGCTTCCCAAGGTCAATATTTGACGGGTGGTATAAATGCGGACGCGTTACCATCATCCTCAAATACTCATGACACTGCAACAGTTAATGTTCTGGATTTTGCTCGAGGTATTGTAAGAATGGAACTGCAGCATTATGATAGTGTTTCATCCAACATCCAAGGACGCCAGCATTCAGCAGGTTAGAAATTTGCATAATTTATATATACTTACTTAAAATCATCATTTATTAACACAGTTTGCTTCCTACAGATTCACTATCTGCTATGTCTGATGAAGCATCAGAGTACTTAAATATATGTCCCAACGCTACACTTGTCAGGAATCTTTCGGAACAAGTGACGATAATGTAAAGAGGTAAACGGGCACATGAAGGTGCTACAACCCACATCAATCATAGCAGACGTGTGCAACGTAGGCTAGATGTAAGTGAAGATCAGAATGCCACACATCCGGCAACAGAGCGGCTAAATCCTGATGCAACATATGCAGGTGGTATATACCCGTGTTCGGCCACCACTAACATACATAATACACACGGTATTGGACATGATTTTCACTTCGCATAATTTTATATCCTTATATTTGTCACTATGTTTAGCGAATACAGGGTAATTAAAATTCCAATGTTTGCAGACACAAGCACTCTCCAACGTTTACATGTTCCTAGGATGCAATACTCGCAGACTATTCCAACAACATGCGGTATGGTAACTATTGTCTGACAATAGAAAAAAATGTGTGTTACTTACATAAACAACCAAATTAACATTATCAGTTTGGCTGCGTAACTTAGTCACATCTCATTACAGACAGTAATTCCTATTGAATTCTTAGGTCCCCCTCATGAATATGCACGCATATATGGGAAGTTGTGACCAGGTATGTCATTGGTGTCGGGCAACATTTTGGTACGAAGAAAGACTACCACATTCTAGGAATGCTATAGGCCCCGTATATAGTAGATGCTGTTTTTCTGGTGCTGCCTCAAACACCAGAAATACCTAATTACATTAGGCAGCTGTTTTCTAGCAGGCACTTCATGGAGAATATCCGTGCATACAACCAAATTTTTGCCATGACATCCTTGGGAGCTGATGTGGATGAATCCATTAATAGAGGCAATGGCCCTTACGTCTTCAAAGTATCAGGCCAGATATACCATCGGATTGGTGGCCTATGTCCAGAACCAGCACTACACCAAGATTCCTACAGCTTTACATTTATGATACCGAGCACGAAGTTGACAATCGCATGAGCCATTTCAGCGGCGACAACAGGCATAACTTAGATAGAGAAATTTTTGATGGCCTTATCGAATTTATTGACAACAATAATGCGCTGGTGCAATTATTCAGAATAGCCCGAAATAAGCTTGAAAACAATGATGTGCCTGAATTTAAGGTGAGGCTTTTCGAAGTTCGCGGTTCAAGGCAGTATGACTTACCTTCAGGTGAAAGTATCGGAGCAATTGTTTTTTACAGCGGCCCACAAACGCAAACAGATTACGACGTCATTATCGAAGAGCATTCAGCAGGTTCGCAGCGCATAGACAAGCTTCATCCATGCTATACGTCTTTACAATTCCCGCTACTTTTCATTTTTGGAAAAGAAGGGTATCACCTAGGATTGAGAATTCATGATGATTCAGTCACTAACAATGCCGACGCAAAGAAAATGTCCATGCTTATGTACTATTCCTACTAGATAAACGACCGTGCCGACTCCTACAATTTAATTACTCGAGGCGGTAGGTTGTTTCAGCAGTACGTAGTCACCGCATATTGCAGTATAGAACAGAGCAGAATAGACTACATAAGAGAGAAGCATAATAATATAAGGAACGAATACTTATCTGGATTATATGATGCAATTTTCAGAGGTGAAAGAGATGGTTCTAACGTAAGTTCACGCACAATACTACCTGCATCGTTTACTTGAGGCACACGGTACATGTATAGTCACTATCTTGATGCATTAGCTATATGCAGAGTTCATGGGAACCCTTCCTTCTTTATTACATTTACATGAAACGTCAAATGGCCGAAGATACAAGATTACATGGAATCGTTTCCAGAATTAACCGTTGCTGACAGACCAGATGTTGTAGTCCGTGTATTTGAGCAAAAGGTCCAGGATTTAGTTAACTACTTACAGCATGCATCACCATTGGGTCGCACATCCGCAGGTATAGTCTCACACTGAATAATGTACGACGCCTTTAATGTAATGAATACCAAAATCTAAATAGCATTTCCATATGTATTTTGCAGTTTTGTACACTATAGAGTTCCAAAAGCGAGGCCTGCCACATTGTCATTTGCTATTATGGATTAAAGAAGACAGCGGAATAAGGCGAGACCAAGACATTGACCGATATATAAGTGCAGAACTACCCAACGCAATAGTAGATCCAGAAGGTCACCGCATTGTATCAGAATTGATGATGCATGGTCCATGTGTCCTAGCAAACAAGTTAGCTGCATGTATGCAAGGCTGAAATACATGTAAAAAATTATTTCCAAAAGACTTATGCAATGAGACTTTCATTGACAAGAAAGGTTACGTGCACTACCGGAGAAGAGACACAAATACCTATACAATCAAATAAAATATCCGCCTAGATAATTCATACTTAGTACCTTATAACAGGGAACTATGTATGCGATACTATGCCCATATACTCGTAGAATATTGTGGCTGGACGATGATGATCAAGTACCTCTTCAAGTATATATCAAAAGGAACTGACCGGATAGTTGCTTGGATAATTAAACCTATAGCTGAGACTTCACACCAACGAACAACTGCACAAGATCCAGGACCTTCAACAAGCAGATCAGCAATGCATATAGACGAGATCAAGAATTCTATAGACGCAAGGTATATAGGTCCTCATGAAGCATGTTGGAGAATCTTCAGGTTTGACATTCACAGTAGAGAACCTGCAGTACAGATACTTGCCGTACACCTCGAAAACATGCAACACGTCTCTTTCAAGGACACTGACCTGATCCGTAACGTGGTCGACCACTCAAACAGCAAGAAAACAACTCTCACAGAGTGGTTGCGTTTCAATGAAGAATACACAATTGGCCGACATCTAACATATCTCAATTTTCCATTTGAGTTTGTTTGGTACAAAACAGACAGATTTTGGCTACCAAGAAGGAATAGGGCAAAGCCATCAATCGGTAGGCTAACATACTTACACCCGAGTCTTGGCGACCTATTTTACCAAAGAATGCTTTTGTGCCACTAGAAAGGATGCAGATCTTTTAGAGACATACGCACTATCAATGGTACAGTGTACCCAACAAACAGAGCTGCTTGCGAGGCGTTAGGACTATTGGGAGATGATAGGGAATGGGAAACAACATTACAAGAGGCTTCGATCTCAGCAACTGCTGCCCAAATTCTTGCGCTATTTGTTTAGACGCTCATATTTTACGATGTTTCAAATCTAAAAAACTTATGGTCAACACACTGGGAATTGATGTCAGACGACATTCCCATAAGACTGGCCGAATTACTAAACATAAGAAACCTATACCTAAACCCTGATGAATTGCAAGCCGGAGTGCTATTTGAACTTGAAGCTGCATTCTCTTTCTTTGATAAGTCATTGACACATTTCGGGCTGCCAAAACCCCCTTCAACATTGTTACTGATACTAGAAAACCGGGCAATAATGGAAGAAAAAAGCTACAACCTAGAATAATTGGCCAGAGAGGCAAATGTCATGATCCCAAAGTTGAACCAGAAACAAAAAACATTTATGACCTCATCATTGATGCAGTTCTACATGACATGCAAGAATTGATATTTGTATACGGACATGGAGACACATGCAAGACATTTCTTTGGAAGACTATAATCAGCACTCTCAGATCTATGGGTAAAGTTGTATTGGCAGTAGCATCTTCAGGTATAGCTTCGCTCTTACTCCCGGCAGGTAGGACTGCCCATTCAAGATTCAAACTACCATTGGACTTCACTGATGAGTCAATGTGTAGTGTCAAGAAAAAAAACTCAGCTTGCAAGATTATTTGAAGAGACAGATCTAATCATATGGGATGAAGCTCCGATGAATGACCGACGATGTTTTGAAACTCTCGACCGAAGTTTGAAAGATATACTGCAAGCACCCGACAAACCCTTTGGAAAAAAATCAGTCATGCTTGGCGATGATTTTCGCCAAACTTTGCCGGTTAAGAAAAAGGCTCTATCACTGAAACCATAGAATCCTCCATATCACACTCTTACCTTTGGCCACATTTCAAGATGCATACCCTCAACGAAAACATGTGCCTCCAAAGGACATGTATACCTGATTCTGAACGCTTACAGACTCAACAATTTTCAGATTGGTTAATAAGTGTGGGAAATGGTACATGTGGAATTCCTGATGAAGAAGAACCCAATACTATATCCTGGGTAATTGTGCCAAACGAGTACTGTCTCCCAGACACAGATGAAGGAAGAAGAGACTTAATAAACTTCATATACGATAATGACACACTCCAACATCCATCAGCACGAACACTACAAGATAAAGCAATTGTATGTCCCAAGAATGTTAAAAACTTCGTATCTGGTTGAATTTTCTGATGTGTTTGAGACAGAAAAAACAGAAACAAGATATGCTATATATTCAGAAGTATAGAAACGATATATGCTTTATAAATTGTATTGATGATGTGTATTGTTTACAGAATTCTTGCCCTATATATACTATATGAATTGGCACCAACAGATGACAGTTATACCGATTCCTAAACGACACAACCTAATTTTAACCGTTATACCCTAACAAACTAAACTACCCACTTTGACCCAGCCCATAACCCAAGTACGTTTACAGGCTTTACAAACTTACAAAATCTAAAACATAAATATACACTAAACTACCCTATTCTTTTCTTCTATAACATTAAGGTCCAACATTCACCCCCCTAATGTTATAGACGCAAATCTAGTCTTCATAACTTGTCTTTACAGCAATGTTGGTTCATCGTCTACATCCCAGATCAGGTTTGCCTCATCCCTTTTCTCTGATTTTGGACATTCGTTCCTGTAATGCCCAAGTTCATGACACTTATGACACCGTATGTGACTCTTGTCCCGTTGCACTCCACTATCGCCTTGACCTTTCCTGGACCCCTGACCTCTTCCCTGGCCTCGTCCAAAGTCTCCATGATTTGAGTTTCCACAACCACAATGTTCACATCTCTGGTGTTTATCCTTCTCCTTTTTGTCTGCTTCCGTGAATAGAAGTCTACTAGACATATCTTCCTCCTTAGTCTGCTTCTTGGTGCGTTCCTCAAAGGCCTTCAATCTCCCAATGGCTTCTTGGAATGGCATCGTATTAAGATCGGCAAATTGTTCAATTGCAGCAACAATTTGAATAAACTTTTCTGGTACTGAGCCTAAAAGTTTACGAACCAATCTTTTATCGTCCAAGGTATGTCCGAGACTGCTTGCTTGTGATGCAATCTCACTGATCTTTCCAGCATAGACATCGAGTGAATCATTAACATTCATCTTTAGTGATTCAAAGTCTGACTCTAGTGTTTGTAACCGTGCTTCTTTAACCCTATCAACTCCTACATGTCGCACCTTCAATGCATCCCAAATATCCTTCGCCGAAGTAAGATTAGCAATTTGCAATATCATGTTTTCTGGAAGTGCTTGGTATAACATTGCAATTGCTGTGTTGTTCTTCTTTTGATCCACTTCAGTTCCCGCTGTAGGTTCCACTGCTTCCCAAATTCCATGGACGTTAAAGATTGCCTTAATCTTTAATGCCCAAATAGTATAATTTGTAGAGTTGAGGATTGGGCACCGGAAGTTTAACGATAATCCTCCTTCCTTTGCTACATTTTCATTCTTCTTTGAAGAATCCCCGGTCATGTTTCTTTTCTTCTTTCTACCAATCTTTAATTAAAATTTTCTTTCTTTCACAAATATTAATCTGATTATGCTCTTATTTATGCCTCCAAATTCGATAATAAGAGTAAAAAAAATACTGATTATATTTGTAAAAGGTTCTTAGAAAAAACAAGCCTGGTTTCTTTGATTTCTGGGTGTTTGATCAAACCCGCCTCGCTGTTGAAAGTCAAACTCGTCTTGCCAATGATTGTCAATTCGCCTTCTGCTAATGATAATCAATCCTGCTTCTCCGTTTCTGACAATCAAAACTGCTTCCCGCTGTTGATCCTGATCAATTCCGCTGTTGATAATCAATCCCGCCTACTGCTAATGATAATCAAGCCCGCCTTCCTGATCGAATTTTCTACTTCCCTGAATCGAAAAACCGCTCTGATGCCACTGTTAAAAACTTCGTATCTGGTTGAATTTTCTGATGTGTTTGAGACAGAAAAAACAGAAACAAGATATGCTATATATTCAGAAGTATAGAAACGATATATGCTTTATAAATTGTATTGATGATGTGTATTGTTTACAGAATTCTTGCCCTATATATACTATATGAATCGGCACCAACAGATGACAGTTATACCGATTCCTAAATGACACAACCTAATTTTAACCGTTATACCCTAACAAACTAAACTACCCACTTTGACCCAGCCCATAACCCAAGTACGTTTACAGGCTTTACAAACTTACAGAATCTAAAACATAAATATACACTAAACTACCCTATTCTTTTCTTCTATAACATTAAGGTCCAACAAAGAATGACACGGATGACGACATCAATGTACAAGTGTTAAGCCACTTTTACCGAAGCCACGACAAAGCCACACCACACGGGAACGATGGTGGTGCAACCGAACTTCTGTATCCAAATGAGTACATGAATACACTCACATTTTCAGGTATACCCCCCACACATATTAGAGTTGAAGCAAGGAGCACCCGTCATGTTGTTGCGAAACATTAACCTCAAAGGAGGTCTATGCAATGGTACAAGAATGATAATCACACAAATGCTGACAAAGGTCATAAAAGCACATATAATCACTGGAACACATGTGAGTGTGTCTCTGAAGGTGTTTCTACCATGGATATTGTTGACTCACAAGGACCCAAAGCTACCATTCTTTTTTAAGCAAAAATAGTTCCCCATCAAAGTTTGTTACGCTATGACTATCAACAAAAGCCAAGGCCAGTCGTTAAACAAAATAGGAGTATATTTACCAGAACTGATTTTTGGCCATGGTCAGCTGTACGTAGCTTTGTCAATGGCCACGACACCTGCCAGCTTAAAAATCGTACTGAGTTAAAGTAACCAGAGGCCACCAAAAACATAGTCTATAAAGATTTCCTAGCCTACATAAAAGGCATACAGGTTCTTTCTATATGCATTATATTCAAATAGCCAGTTACTTACCTTATATTTAACACTTCATGTTATAATACAGGTTAGTTAGTATACATATAACTTAGGTCACTCTCAACTGACTTACGATAACTACAACATCATTTTAATGGACTTTGCATGTATACTAATAATAGGAAACTATACATTACTTGCCTTTGACTTAACCAATAGACGTACTACAATACACTGTTATTCTATGCAACTTTGTGTGTTAGAATTTCTATTCTTATATTTAAAACTTATTGTATCACTTAATTGAATCTAACTGTCAACTGATATCAAGAATGTTACTTGCCAGGAAAATAGCCATGACGAGTAGCAAAGACGCCTTAACAAAAGCAGCAGGGAAACAACCAATGATAGAAGGACATATTACCAGTGTCGGGAGCATAAAACCAACAAAATTTGACAAAGTTATAGAGGTCAAAGTATATCGCAAGTGGTAGGCCCGTGGAATGAACGACCCATCACCCACAGGCTTATGCTGCATACTTCTAGACAGACAGGTATGTTTTAACGAAGATAACGTAACATATAAAAAAAATTAACAGCTTACACAACGGACAAACTGTAGAATTTACCAAAGGGAAATTTGTCTCACAGGGTTGTGCCGTACAAGCTAATGCAGACTTAAGAGAAATGAAAGACATTGACCAGAAACTACAATTAAAGAACACATACCGAATCTCTTGCTTTGGTTGTATGGAAACAGATAACTGGCAGCGAACTCTGAAAAATGGTATGACACTTGCCTTCGGCAAGTACACACAAATAGATTTGATCATTGATGATGGCTTCCCGGAACACTATTTTGACTTTGTAGACTTCACAGAAGTTCAGGTAAACAGTGACACAAGACCAACAACATTAATTTATCCATTGATATTAACAACTACACTAAATGCAGATTACATTGGATATATCGAACGGCTTGATGAAGAAAGAAGGACAAGCCAAACAACAAGAATAGACATTGAGATCTATAATGTAACAATTCGCATTTTCAGGTTACTATTCATTTTCAAACTTTTACTATTCACTTTTACTATTCATCCCATAATTTTTTTTTTATTTTACTATCATGACAAGATAAATGATACTCGACGAGTCGTCCTGATGACGTATGTTGAATCCATTCAGAACTGATTTCACAAAACCGTGTCTGAGAATTTCTTTTAGGTTTAAACGTCATTCAGGCATCCCGATATGTCCAGTTAACCTTATAAACAATAGATATATGTATTTCTCACATCATATGACAATTCCACAAGTTTTAGAATTTTACGTTTTCCAGTTCTGCGTTTTACGCGAATTACGCGTTTTAAACCTACGTTTCCAGTTTTAACAGCGTTTAAGCAACCCGATGGAACTTACCACTCATTTTATATTTTATTATGGAGTATAATGATGAGTTTAATCATTTCTACAAGTTTCAATTTTTTAGGTTACCCGGTTTTAAGTTTTATGACTATACGACTTTCAGTTAGCGATTAACAGAACCAAAACTCACTCCGTAAACAAGATAATACCAAAACTAACATAGTCATCCTCCCCCCATTAATGTGGCCGCCTATAGGGGAGTCACCATGTATGTTTCTTAATCCTAACTCTTGCACCATTAGATTAGAACATGTGTTTAAACTTCTTAAGTAAGGCTTAATAGGATGAGAACATGTGTAAACCTTCATAAGTAAGTCTTGAAACCTTAACCTCCTCAAGGCACTATAAACCCCCCCCCCCTCTTGTTTCCTTCCATCACCACACATAAACACACTTTCCATATTTTGATTCATAACTCCAACTTATTGCAAAGAAATTTCAAGCAACAAGTTACTACTTCAAATCCTTAGCAAATTAGGTGATTCCTCTTGAGTTTTAATCCACTCAAGTCACCTAGAATCTCATCATCAATCCTTCAAGAATACAAGAGGGTAGAAGGATTTTGCAAAGGGTGGAAAGATTTTGGAAGATAGGGTTTCTAGTTTCTAGTTCTAGTTATTGTTCTAAATCTTTGATTTTCCTTTCTTAAGTGAAAGTCTAAAGCTGTAAGAATACTAACCACCACTCTTGATTAACATCATTTACATGCTTCTTATTCTTATTCCATGCTATATATGCTCATATGTTGGATCATGATGTACAAGTACTTAAAAACAAGTCTAAAAACCATTCTATGCTAATTAGTGTTAATTAGTATTTAAATGATAAACTTATGTACAAAATTTCCACAAAATCGACCACATATAGATTTTATACTTTATATAATATTAAAGACAAGTTTAAAAAGAAAACATAGCAATTTGAATTACCCGAAACGGACAAACGAGTCAAAAGATACGACAACATGAAGTTACCTAAAAACTTATAACCATATTTCTGTCACAGAAACATTAAACACGTAAAACGAGGAACTTCTGGTCCGATTCATCAAAAAATTAAAACACAAAAGTTGTCCCGAACAACGTTTTCTTCAAAAAATCAGGAGCACGGGTCATAATAACGCACGACCTGGGCTGTGGAGATGGACCTGTTTAAACCCGAGCCTTTTGAAACTTTCCAAAACTTTTTCCTATATACCTTAGTTCCCGGCCTCGCTAAAACACGAAACTTTGTATCCTTCTTATTATACTTGTAAATATTAGATCCATCAAATAAAATGCCACGGAAAAGTATTTTCTCAAGTGACGGGGAAAAATGACCATTTTACCCTTTTCCGCCGATTTTAACCAAACTTCATTTTTGACCATATTCATAAGTTCATATTCATAAGTTATGAACACTAATAATCAACGAGAACTTGTAAAAACTAGTTACTTACTAAAAACATGATGATATAACAATCTTCATTCAAAACTAAGCTTTCTTAAGTTCATTCCAACCTTCGGGATTGTGTTTATCACATGTGAAAACCCGATTTTCACATATGAAACCATAATCCAAACCAATAAGACTTCACATATGAAACCACACTTGTAATAGCCATTATGACTTCCTAATCATAACCAAACAAACTTGTAACTTATGTTTGCAAACCATATGAACATTTTCGACACTTATGATATATAAGCAAAACATATGTTTTATCTACTAAGTGCTACAATACTAGGGAACGTATCGACGAGTTGCTGGATTTACGAATTAAAGTGTCCTAGCTCCTCGTACGTTTACTACATGACCTCTGGATTATGATGGCCCAAACTTTAGTACGTTATATATAAACTAAGCACATTTTCACAAACTAAACCACTTCTATAAACAACATATACGAGTTATCAAGTGCTACATAATGATCAATATAAAGACGTATATAGACTTGTTGATACTTTCACATCATTATTCCAACAAACCTAAGACATTTCATCATACTATAGGTTGCGAGTAGAGTTTTCTCGGCTTATCCATCATATTCGTTAAGTACTAAACATCATCAAACTCACGGTGAGTTCATAGCCCCACTTTATATTACTTAATTATTTTACAAACTTTTGAGGGAGATACATGCTATTTTAAACATGAACACACAAAAATTTGAACCGTATGCTTATCTGATTGTTTTATGGTCACTAAGTACCATCATTGCCAAACATAAGGCCCCATATCATGAACCAGTTAATCACTAGAAGTAGTGAGCGTGAATATTGTGAATAGGCCTATTGGGATTGACGAATACCGTTTGTGTTGACCAAGTACGTTCAAACAAACGCACTATATTTGAGAACAATAGGTATAACGGCAAATTACCTACATGGGCGACAAACACACCAATTTAGTTGGTACACGTTAATGCTTTGGTTGCATGAGCTTAGTGAAATAATAGCTGTTTTGTTTTCAACTATGAGTATGAGTCTAATTAGCTCACACTACAAAAATATTGTGTTCAAACATTTAACTAAACCAATGGATTTCACTCGACCTTTGTGTTGACCTTTTAAGCATGTTTTATCTCAGGTCCATAATGATCGAGGCTGGCACGGAGGAGCACGGGATCAATCAAGAAGGCTATAACTTATTTTATCATTCGATAAACATCAAATACTATACGTTGATGTGTTTTGTAAACATGGAACCAAGTGGGACCTGTCTTTGTAAACTCTGATATATTTTAATAAATCGAATGATCAGCCTTTTTGTTAAAAAATGACTCAATTAGAGATCATTTTCTGTTATTATAACTGTTATACCAAGAGGTAACACCCAACTTGAATTTCGCTGCATTCACAAAATTGGGGGTGTTAAATATAACCTGCAGTAAGTCTAAAATACATCCATATGTCTACTAGGATATTTACAAATATCTAACCATACAAAAATTACTTTCTTAGAGGTCGAAGGATCCGGTTTACTTTATGGAACACAATGGCAAAAAAACTCCAGGACAGAAGAGTATTTACAAGCTACTCCGCCCGTTGTGATTACCGTAAACTCATGTTGAGCTAAACATTTAAGAGGTATACATAATTCCAATACTATATCATACAAATCTGCTACTCATTATACCTTACCACAACCATTTTCCATGCCATTGTCAGGTTTACAGTTATCTGCAACGCCAGCGACATAGTACTATTTCAACCCACGCATACCAGAAACCGAGCATATCCAAGCTGTGTAAGAGCCAATATCAAAATATCTTCATTTAAAACAAATAACAGTAGAAAAATAGTTAACGTCATTTCAAATGTTATGTTATAGGTTCGCTGCAGCAATAGAACCTGCACCAATGCTACAGGTACAGACACAAAAACTTGACAACATAGATGAAGAAAGACTCAGGAACAGGATACAACTGGTACTGCAACTGCGATCGATCCCAAGTACTATGTGGTATAAAAAATGTAGGATCATACTTTATGTTGTTTGATGATTCGGTGGTCTTGGATGATGAAAGAACATGTTAGCCATTGGAGAGAGATAAAGAGATGAGAGGGTGTTTTCTAGAGAGAGAGAGTAAATCAAAAGAAGAGGTTTGATTAAAATGAAAAGCACAACCTCTTCCCAAGTGGGAAGAGGCTTTTATACTACATACTACACGCCCTCCTGTCGGGCTGTGGATCAGGCATACAATGGGTAAAGACCCGTCTGTCCTCAACGGTGTTGCTCTAAACTAATAACTAACTAATAAACTAGTAAATAACGTAATGTCTACGAGCTAAGATATGCTAAACAATAATTGGGGTGACCGACTCTTCAACATGGATTTTCCAAATCCCACAAATCTCCCCCTAAGGGAGGTCACCCCATGAAATACATTTTGCGTCCTAGCATTCTATCTTTGTCTTCAGTTCCGAGCTCGTAGACTTCAATTCTTCAAGTTCCGCATTATTTGTGCTTTAGCAGTGATTCTTCAAAGTCCGAATACTTTGTACTTTCAGTGAAGGTCTTAAACTGATCCACGTCTTGATGATCTTTGAGCTTTCTTTGAGATCATCAACCACTGTAAATCTCTTAATCATCCTTTGTTGTATCGCCTTCATGTGATGTTGTGACTTTTGGACCGACATGCTCACACTTTTTGGATCATGACATCTTTTCAGCAGGGTAGCGGAAGCATTGTTGAATGTCTTTGATAGTCATGATTTTCTTCAATTATAATTGTGTGCTTGTGAGCATGCGGTTATGAATTGACTTCTCTGTATCAATCAGCTCGCAATCGTCAAATGTTCCTGCAAACAACAGTCAGCAATAAAACATACGAAAGTGTCTTTGTTCACTTTCGTTGTATACATTTGCAAGAACTACGGTTCCCCGTTGATCAGTATAAATACTGCTTGTGCTCAGGTAGAATTCCTAATAATCTCCTTAACAGGTTTTCGTAGCTTGATCTAGCCGTTCTCAAACCGGAGCGTCCCAAAGTAGACAACACGGAGTGAGTGAACCAGCGAATTGAGATTCACTGATTGATGATAAATTGATTTGAAAACAATCGCGTATTGCTTAAGAGAAAGTTTTGCAATACGACGAAGGTTTTATAAGAAAGATCAATTTTTAATCATAAATACTTTTTATATTTGAAACATGAATACACATTCGATGTGCTAGAGAAAAGAATGTTTCACACATCGAAAGGTTTTTCAAAAGTATTTGTCAATTTATTTCCTGGACCAAGGTTGATTCAAGAGTGAATCACCCCATTGTTTCTTTCCAGTTGTCACAAGCTTGATCCATGATGGATCTCACATGTCACCCACCAAGAGCTTGTTTGATGTTGGCTCTAGAAGGATTTCCATCTTCATTGTGAATATTTAACATATCACTCGGATGTTCTGGAAATACCACAAGGATAATGCGTAAGACTCTCAATATATTCTTACTTTCCACATTGTGTGAAACAGCAAGACTTCATTAATTTTGTGTCATAATGAAATTTTTTGGATGATCTCTTGGCTCTAGACTCAATTGTGCACATTTGGTTTCCTATTCGGAGACTAGGGAGAGGGTCTCTTTCTTCAATATCAACAATCTCTAAGAGAAAGTCGATAGATTATGTAGGTTCTCCGTGAGAATGAAACAAATTCTTTTAAGAGAACTTGAGTGGCTTGGGAAGTTTAGTGCAGTGCGTCACTGGGTCCATGACGTCTTGTCTTCAATACCGGCGTGTTTTAGTAACCACCAGTAGCATATGTATTGAACCCGGTTTCTGCCCTAAGGTTGAATTACTGGAGGGCTATTTCTTTTCACCCTTTTCACTTTACATTTCTTTTTCATTCTTCAACCCTTTCAGTGCTTACCGAGACTTCATCACTAGAACCTTGTTAGGTTTATTCCAGTTCTAGCTCTATCTCAGTCGGCACTCTTCCCATATTCTTACTTTTCTCCTTTTTTTATCATACCTAAGGACTTCTACACTATTTAGTGAATTTTCCCTGGGTAGATCCCTCCGGTTCTGACGGGATCGTGGTAACTAATACCTAACCTTACCATCCTTATATCTCCAATGCATAAAGTAACGTGGTTGGTCTTGTTGTATAGTTCTTTCCTTCTTAAAACCAATTGAAAAATCATTTGGAAAATCAATCAAGGTACTTGTGATATAATATCAAAGCATTTTGTACCTTAATTGTTTTTGATCATTTATAAATGCTCCCCCTCAACATGTGCTCTATGAATTTGAAATTGTTTAGCACATGGAGGAAAGAGGACTTGAAAGTATTTTCTTGATCACAATTTCCTTAGAAAAAGCCTTTTGATTTTCTTGGTAAATTCTCCCCCTCAATATGTGCGTTGGTTATTTGAAATCATTTAGCACATAGAGGAAAGAGTTCTTTGAAGTACTTTCACGATCACACTTGCCATAAAGAAAACCATTAGAAAATCAATCAAGGTACTTATGTTAAAACATAGAAGCTTTTGTACCTTGATAGTTTATTTTCTTTTGAAATGCTCCCCCTCAATATGTGCATCAATTAATGAAAACTTTTAGCACATATGGGAGAGCAGCCTGCACTTTGAATCAAAACGATCACCTTTTATCAGATTTTATAGTTAAATCAAAAATTCTCCCCCGATCAAAAATATCAAACCCTTTGAGATTTTGGATCTCAAGTGATTTAATTAGGTTTAGAAAACATGGGAGAAAATGTGGCATGGTTTAAATACTCTTCTGATTTTTGGATAAATGCTCCCCCTCAACATGTGCATCATGTATTTGAAATCGTTTGGCACATGGAGGCGGGAGTGCTTTTAAAAGCCTAAAACAATAAACAGATTAGAGATTTAAATCACGGTCTCTCCCCCGATTAAAAATTTCAAATCTTTTGAGATTTGTGATCCCAATTGATTTAAATCATTTAGAAAATTTTAGGGAAAGACGTGGCTTGATTTAATTTTGAAATTAACTGATAAGGACCAATTTTAGACATTAAAGATTGTTAATGTCGGGTATGATAATTTTTAGAGATCTTGAAGTAAATAAAAAATTTCATTTTGAAAGATCTTTGACCTGAAAAGAAATCATACCTCGATATAACATTAAATCTTTAGATCACAACTTTATATCGTACAAACGGACTTGTTAGATGAAATATCGTTTGAAAATATATAATTTGAAATCACTTAAGATTTGACAAAATAAAGTCCGGTTGATTTTCAAAACTTTGAGTCTGATTTATTTTCAAAACATTATTTTTCCATTTTTAAAAACAATATTTTCAAATTTTTTGAAAAATGGTATCATCCACTACATGTCCTGCACAAAGATACGTAAGGTGGAGAAAAACACAAGCTGCTTCTGTTGTTGCTAAAAGGATGAAAGAAAACCATCTGCTGATGCAGTGAGACCTCTGGAGTTGTATATATATAATGCACATAGATCTGATTAAGTTTCGTTTCTTCTTTTGTCGACCCGAGAAATAGTTGCCCTTTCCAATCGGCATCCAATCATCTTCATTTGTGGGATCCGGAGCGGGAACGTTCTGATATACCATGTTATCTGTATACGTTAGACATACAGATATATGGTGGTCGACAACACCTAAGCAGCAATCGACTAATAAAAGTCAATCCAACATATCAATCAGATCATAAAAGGCATAGGAATAATGTGTTCATCAAACTATAATTATCTAATCCTAACAATCATATCCTATGCTCCTAGTCCTTCAACTTAGGCAAACATTTTTTTCTGTTAAGTATGTAGGATGATTAAACAAGCCTGTTAGATGATATAAATTTGAAAACATTATCCCCCTCAATCAGTGACTCATTTTATGAAAAGTTTAAAACCGTTGTAGTCATTGATTGAGTTTCCAAATTTTATGAAAACTCCAATTCTGATTGATTTTTAAGCAACTCATTTTCCACCATTTTATGAAACACAACAAATATTTTTCTGAAAAATTTTAGAAGGAAAAACATTTGTGTAGGAACAGCCGTCCTTTTGTCGACTGGCTTTCCTCATTTAGTTTTTGGATAAGTGCTCGAAATTTATGAAAATTAGTTTAGCGCAACACTTTCCCTTTTGAAGAGCGGGTTGCTGATAAGGATTTAAAACGTACACTTTTAAGGGGTCATTTAAGCCCTTAATCGATCACTTTTATATCCGTTACTGCTTAATTTCGTTCCTTTTCACTTTTTAGGTCTCTTGGAAGCAAAATGCTGGAATGATGCATATTTGGACGAAAAGGAGTGAATATATGAAGAAAATGGCTAAGTCAAGATCGAAGACACTCAAGCTGCTGAAGTTGAAGCTGACGGCGTCCCAACTAAAGGGCGATGCCGTCCCTCTCTACGGATTTAATTAAAAAACACCTGACGACTCAGTAGACTTTTTGCTAAAATACACCTGACGGCGTCAGGCTTTGAAGAGGAAGGGCGTCACTAAGACTTTTCATCTCAGACGGCCCAGATCTAGAATCAGATGACGTCCCTACTGAAGCCCGTCGGCGTCACAACTACAACGTGACGGCGTCCTAACGATAACTTGGCCAAGACAAAAACCCTAATGACGGCAATCTGACGGCATCCCACCTATAAGGCGACGCCATCGCAAGTGTAAAATTATATATAGAAATCAAATTTTCAGTATTTGAAGAGGTAGAATTTTGGAGTAAAAACCCTAAACGTTTGTAGTCCGACTTGGACATTATCTTAGGGTCTCAAACCCTATTTTACACATCAAGATAAGTTTTTTACTTCATTAATTTCATTATGTCTTCCATTGAATGTGTGTATGCTTGCTTGTTTAACATGTCCGGCTAAATTTCTTATGTGTTTGCTTAGATCTATGAAACCTAGTTGTTGATTATTGTTAGGTTGTCTCTTATCTTAATTGTAATTGGCTTAGGAGTGCAACTAGGTTATTGTTGTGTTTAAATGCTTGAGTAATCTTTGTGAAAATTAGTATATGAATGAGATAGCGGATTTCGTAGTCTAAACATCCAAAGATAACCTTAAAGTTAGTTTATGAATGACTTAGTGGATTTCGTTTACTACACTCAAGGGTGACTTCAAAGAGTTAGGGCATAGGCACACCCTACGACTTTAGGAAACACAACGCGTTAAGAATAAGGACGTGACAATTCAACATACAATAAAAGATAACTAGAGAGTAATAGTATCTAGGTAAACACATTTTTAATCATCATACGAGCACACATCAATAGACATAAGACTGCCCGTAGAATTAGATAAGTAGAATAGTAGAGTAATCGGTAGAAGTACCACCCCCCCCCCAAATCAGCCCCAAGATTTTACCCTTAGCATTCTAAAAAAATATAAAAAGATAAAAAAAAAATCTTCCTCAACCTCAACCTTAGTGTAGTACACTTCTTACTAGCATTCCTATTCCCCTAGAGAACGATATCAATCCCCGAGGCTTACCCAATACTACACTACAACGATTAGGTTCACTGCCTAGGGTGTTGAAAAACTTGCTCGACGAAAAGGAAGTTCCTTTGACCCCGAACGTACTTCGTACGCACATCAGTTGCATATCTGAAATAATAACAAACCATGGTTTAAGCACGGGTTATAGTCTGAAGTAACTGCAAGCCATAGTTTAAGACATGTTTAGAAAAAATATTTACACCTTCTGCTCGAACTTCATCTAAAGTCCCGTGCCATTATTGAATGACATTTCTAAGACCGTAGATGTTATCGATACCAGAAGACATGTCTTGAGAAAAACAATATTTTTGGTATTTTCAAATTTTTCTGATTTTTATGGATTTTTGTTGATTTTATATTTTTCTATTTTGTTTTGTTGGTTTTCTAATTTTGTATTTTGGTTTTTGATAAATATTTACAAAGAAGATATAAGATGATATAGTTTAAGAAGATGATGATACGAGTACCGAGATAAGGATATCGTACAGCCCCGTAGTAGAAGATAGAAATCATCATCTCTTGAACTTTCACCACCAAAGCTTTCGAGGCTCCTGAATCGTTGTAGAACTTGAACCTTCCGAAAGTGAGACTTTGGTAGCTTCCCCCAAACCGAAGATCTTCTTGATGAGCAGATTCTAAGCTCTCTTTCAAGCTTGCCTTAGCCAGGTGCAAAGAGGAGCACACCATATCATCGATATTGCTGCTCATTTTAGGAATGATCTTCGTGATTCTCCGTTCAGGGTTATATCATCAAATAGAACAGCAACGTATCATCCCACGCATGAATAGATCTTCTCATATTTCTTTTCCACTGAAGTCTGAAGCGATGCATACCAAAAGGTGTCAAGAGACCACTTCCCCCAAGTAGTTGAAGTGATGCAGCCAGTCTCTTTGAATAGAGCTCAAGAACCCGAAGTACACATATACCCGAAGAAAGAATAGCCGATAGCACCGAAGTAGCAGATTGAATCACTGATCATCTCTGCGGATATCAACTCCGGAATAAATCATTAAGTCCGATCACGTGAATCTACTGAACATCCCTGAAGTGCACATTTCTTTCCCCTGATGATAGTGTATCAAGCTCAAGAACCCGAAGTACCCAAATGCTCAAAGAAATAATAACCGATAATATTGAAGTAGCAGGTTGAATCACTGATTATCTCTGCGGATGTCATCTCCGGAATAATTGATTAAGCTCTCAAGTGAAACAGCATTGTGTCCCCAATGTACACATTTCTCTCCCCTGATGATTGCGATATTATCGAAATCATCACACACTTGTGTACCTCTTTTATCATCAGAATCTGTCTCTTAAATCTCTTCCCCCACATTGTTGGAATAAGAACACCAAACGCCATGATGAGATAAACATTGAGTTTCTCTACGGTTATGACATATGTCTTCCCGGGATATCTTCACTCACTTAGAAGTATTAAGTTCATCAAGTTTACTCGCTTTGCGTTTAGATGCGTGTCTCCTTCCCCCTTGCTGGTTTTGATACTTCAGAATCAGCAACACATTATAATCCCAGATACTTGAAATCATTTGAGAAGAACACTTGTAATCTTTGTGAGAATCAACTTTCCGAAGAATAGTGTGAACAAATCTAGTTAGGGATTAAATCAGACGTTTCACTCTCCCCCAATTAGTGCTCTCCCCTAAACTGACAATCCTTTTGATAAATTCCCAGAATAAGAAGAAGTCTTTTGATAGTTAAATGCAACTCGTCTTTAGTCTACTAACATGCAGCAGAAAATGTAGAACAGACTGTAGACTCGACCTTCTTCAAGATTGTCCGTTTGGGGAATAGAATGTTAACATCTTCAACTCACCAAATGCATTCCCGTTAACTTGCATATAGCAAATCCCCTTAACTAAGATCCCTCCCAATCAAACAAGAACAGAAAGATGTTCATCAAGGAAATCAGCCCCGCAACTGGAAGCACTTTGTCATTGATCATATCAGCCCGTGAGAAGATGTCAACACACGGCTCTAAGAAGAAACTCCATGTGAAGATGACCCGATAAGAAGAAGCTCGGTTCTTACATGCGTTTGGAGCCGTATGACCATTTATTCTCTAATATCAATCAACATGCAGAATATTCACACTTCTTCTCCCCCTCAAAAATTGCATACAAAGTTGCTATTCTTGACTTGACAAGTGAGTATCATGCACATGTAGACTATTCACACTTCTCCCCAGCAAAAATTGCAAATGATGTCGCCATTGCCATTTTTGATTGAGCCAGTGAGATAAGAATACAATCATCGATAGTTCGGTCCACTTGATGACTGAGCGCGCATGGAAAAAGCATGAAGCTTGTTGATGAGAATGGTCATAAACGAGAAGATTTCTCTTCTTCTGAAGATAAAGCGCACTGAAGCGTACACTTTTCTTTTCTTTAGGGAACGAGGTTTGAACTGCTGTGTTCAAACATCATCTCTCTCTTTTCTACATCTCTTGGAAAACTTATTATCAACCCCATTATCATTCAGTAGGCTCTTTGTCGTAACAGCTGATGGAGAAAACCCAATATCATGAATTTGACACTGAAGTAAATTAACCCGAACTTGTGACTTAAACTTGAACCAATGTGTGATACTTTGAATCCCTAAGTACTCTATACTCTTCACCCAACCAACCATCAAGTATGTGACGTACATCACCTCTTGAAAATCCATAATTTAATGTGACACTGAGCATTACAACGTAACTCCTTAAACTGATAGTTATTTTGTGGTGGTAAAAAGAAAGAAAAATCACCCAAAAATAACTAGATTTCCAAGTCTTCGTCATTGTATATGTTAAAAGCTCGAACAAGGGTCTCGAAGAATCTTCATCTAACCATCCCCGATACCTTCAGATACGAAGTACACTCGCCCGTGAAATTTCACTTCAACCTCAAATAAATAATAATGAAGTAACGCCGTTGTCACATCTTGTGGTTAAAAGCCCAGATCTAGCCCCCTTTGACGTTTTAAATGAACTTTGATAATGGTTTCATCCCGACCTTAGTCAAATGCACATAACCCCGTAAAACTTTGTAATAACCAAACTGCCATGAAGAATATCCAAACAATCATCCAATACATGAAGTACACACTTTATCCCTTCTTCGAAGTTGAAACCGTAGCACCAGCATCGGATAAGATCCAGAATTACACTTTCCCTTTCTCCAGGATGGTTCCATCATCACGGGATTTTACAATTCTATGGTTTAAACCGAGAAATAGTTTCTTTCGCGGGAATTTACAAAACCAAGAATAAACCGATAGATAGATCCGGAAATGCACTTTTCATTTACCGGGATGGTTCCATTGTCACGGGATTTTACGAATCTATGATTTAAACCGAGAAATAGATTCTTTCGCGGGATTTTAAAAAATCAAGACTAAACCGTAAATAATGTCAGTTTGAATGAGTAATGACAAATTTGGTTTCGGTGAATATTCGTTTTAGAGGAACATGCAGCGGTTCATCAACAATTCTTTTCCATCATCAACAATTCTTCTCCCACATGTAGAATACTTCACAAACCATACTAAGTAGAGTAGTATACACTACTTCCCCCTGGAGGTTGACCGTAAAACATCAAAGTACACGTTTCTCCCCCATGATGGTTTCAAACTTTCGGAAGCATCATTAACGTGTACGACCATTTGCACGAGAAGTTCTTGTCATAGGAAAACATCTTGAAAAATCATAAATGACGTTGAAGATTCTTGAAAGATTTTGCTTAGACTGTGAAGTATCATTGACATTCTGTGGCGTCGAATATCCCATGAGAATTGCTGATCACTTCTCAACCTTTAAATACTTTGGTAAACACATCATCCACGTATTCTATCGGCTATTGCTGTGACCACCTGGTGAAGTAAACCCGATATACCAAACTTGAACATGAAGTAGAATTTCCCAGATTTGTTACTTAAGCTTGTACTAATCCATGTGAAAAAGAAACGGTGTACCCAATGTATAAAACCTCTTGACGAATCCTCAACAACGTGAGACACCGAAAGTGATAGCTACTTTGTGGGTTAAGCGAGAAAGAATCACAAAGGTAACTAGATAGCCAAGTCTTTATCATACTCAATAAACACCCAAACAAGTCATCTTCGCGGAAAGGTAGAAAGAAAGAAGATGAAATAAGTAAACGCGTCCGGAAAACCTCACTTCAAAGCCAAATAAGAATTACCGTACAAAAAAACCCCGTAGTCAACCTAGTTCCAATAACAATTCAAGTCGGGACATAATATTCTTCGTGAAAATGTATAAACCAAAGTAACAAACCGCATAACACAAAAACTCACATCATCAAATCTCATAATCAAATCTCATCATCAAATCTCATAATATAACAACTCGCATCCTATGAACAAGATAATAACACCCGATCCAATATAGTGACTAAACCCGATCAATTTAAGCTTTAGAAAGCCCATGTCCAATTATGCTTATATTCTGGTTTTATCAATCAATGTTTATCCGGCCCATATCCAATTAAGCTCATATTCCGGCCCAATTAATCAAGTTTTATATTGATCTCGTTTAATATCTAAGTCCAACATCCAACTTAATTCCAATACCCCATACTCTGGTCCAATGATACCACATATTACATGGCCCAAGTGAATCAAGTTACACACACGGCCCAAGTTCAATATTCATATAGCCCAGCCCATGAAGGAATAACAAGCCCCCGATCCAATATCACACATACCCTAATATTCGGGGTATATAACCACTCATAAACTCACACTTTACCCTAAAATCTCACACATGTGCAGACAAATTAAACTTCACCCAACCCTAATCCTTAGAAATCGCAGCCACCAAACAATTTAAACACCAAAACAAAAGTCGACCCTTTCTTTTTCTTGAATCCGAACAAATATTCGTCCCTTCGTTTAGATTAAGTCGAACAACACTGCTACAATTAGTTCTCTCGATCTTCGAAGCACACGAGTAGGTTGATCCCTTTATTTTTCTTTTTATTGATTTTGTTTAAACCGAATGAAAAGAAAGATGAACTAGATGGTTTTGATTTTTCTTTTATGGTTCGAATATATAAAAAAGAAGTTAAGACTTCTAATATAGATCAATGATGAAATCTCTTTAGTTTTTTTGTGGACGAATCTTGTTGATTTAAAGAGATAACTGAGATCTAGAGTTATTTTATTTTATTTTATTATTTTATTTTATCTATTATTTTATTTTATTTATTTATTTTTTATTATTTCGTTTAAATCAAATGGAAGAGAGATGACACCGTTTGGTGATTGTCTTGATCTTTGTTAGATTCGAATATTAAAGAAGTGAAAGCTTCAAAAAGATCGATGATGGGTTGTGTTAAGATCTTTAAATCCTTTTAAAGATTCGATGCTAATATCATTCGAGCACAAAGCTGAGATCCTTTTAATTTTTTGGCTGTCTTATTCGTTTGCATCGAGTCTTGTTTTTAAGGTGAGATTTTAAGTATTGTTTAATTCGAGCACAAAATGTGAAAGTGATGTTACTGAGGTGAGATTTTGTTTGATTTTGTGGTATACATTGTTGTATGTGTCATTGTTGTGATTTGTTGTTGATGGATGTAGATGTAAGTAGATTAGGTATGAAGTATGTAAATGTAGATGAATGTAGGTTATGACTCAGTAGTAGATGGTGATACTGATGTGGTGATTATACGGATGTTTTGTTGTGTAAATGTTGTATTGGTTGTGATGTTTGTTGATGTAATTTGTTGATGTTCTTTGATGTTGTGATTAGCTTGTAGAAATGAATCTGATGTTGGTATCTGGTTTAGATTTGATATGGTTTGTATGTTGTAGTGTAGGCTTGTTGATTGATGTACTGATCTTCTAGTCATGACTTTCTTTTCATACTCTCTTGGTTTGAATACTGTTTGTACGAATCCTTCTTCTTCTACTTATCAAAATGAACCCGTCTTGATCTTTGACAAACCGCAACCCCTTTCAAAACTTTGAGTCAAAACGCACAGCTTATTTTATCAAACCGCAATACTCTTTTCAAACCGCAGCTATATCCAAACCGCAGCTGACCTTTGTCTTCATTTTAACAAACCGCACTGATTTACAAACCGCAACCAGGGTCAACATTTTAATGACAAACCGCTTTTGACTTTACAAACCTCAGCCAAGAACCTTTTAAACCACACTTGTTAAATATGAACGTCAAAACGCATTAGAGCCAAAACGCAATTGGAATGATAACAAACTGCAACGTTTTCTTACAAAACGCATTCATGTCAAAACTCTTACTATCAAACTGCATAGTTTAGTCAAACCGCACCTTATGTCAAACCGTACTTAGAACCAAACCTCATCAGGTACAATGAATCTGGACAGTTTAATAACAAACCGCATTGTAGAATATCATTTTAGCACAAACCGCACTGAAGCATATCATCAAACCGCATCCACGAGCAACATGCAAACCGCATCCGCGAGCAACATGCAAACCGCACTGACGAGCATAACAGCAGCAGACCAGAACTCAAATAATCAGAACAGAAAATGTTAACGACCATCTGAAACTTAAAACCGCTTTAAAACCAGATTTAGTAACATGATAAACGACTTAAGACAATATGAAACCGCATAAAAAACTGCTTAAAACTCATTATGACACTTGTAAAATCTGTTTGACAACACAATCATAAAACCAGTACGCATATTCGAAACCAGTTAACAACTTAACAACATATTTAACAACAACATCAACCATCATAAAAAACAAATCAAAACATCACCAAACCGCGTCAACCCGCAACAAAGAATCGTATAAACCGCATAAAAAAACAAGTGCAAAAATCGCGAATCATCAAGAACAACACAACCTTGGCTCTGATACCATTTGTAGGATCATACTTTATGTTGTTTGATGATTCGGGTGGTCTTGGATGATGAAAAAACATGTTAGCCATTGTAGAGAGATAAAGAGATGAGATGGTGTTTTCTAGAGAGAGAGAGAGTAAATCAAAAGAAGAGGTTTGATTAAAATGAAAAGCACCACCTCTTCCCAAGTGGGAAGAGGCTTTTATACTACATACTACACGCCCTCCTGTCGGGCTATAGATCAGGCATACAGTGGGTAAAGACCCGTCCGTCCCCCACGGTGTTGCTCTAAACTAATAACTAACTAATAAACTAGTAAATAACGTAATGTCTACGAGCTAAGATATGCTAAACAATAATTGGGGTGACGGACTCTTCAACATGGATTTTCCAAATCCCAACAAAAAATTTCCCTACAGATACGCCAAAACTATTAAAATACATTACTAAGCACTAACCAAATTGAACTGCAGGATCTGAGATTTACAGTGGAAGTAGACATAATACGAATAGATCCCACAAAAGTGTGGTACTTCAACAAATGCATCACATGTGGAAAGAAAATTGGTAGCCAATCCGCAAACCAACAATGCAAGCAACCAGATACAGACCAACAACCTATCTATAGGTATGTAACTACAACTTATGTGTTGAATTAACAGATAATAATACAACAGCCTATGTCCAATTACAAGAACTAATAACAAAATACATACAATTTTACTATAGCTACTCTTTCAAAGCCATTATTAGCGACATAACTGTCATAATAACACTCACGTGTTTCAGTCCAGAGGCACATTCAATGACAACACCATGTGCCGAATTACTAGAAAAATTAAACAACAAAGACCGTCAAATTCTGCCACAGTCACTCATCGACTTACAAAACACAAGGCACGAATTCCAGTTCCATTTTGCCAGCGAAAGAACAAAAAAGAAGAGAACATACATCCTAGACAAAACCTTCCCGCAAGCACAACTGCTACTAACTGGTCCGTCAAAATCCATAGAATCTAAAGAATCACCAGCGAATATACCAACCATGGTACAACACTTGGAACAAGAAGATCAAAGAGGCTGGAAAGAAGGCAGACGAGGCTAAGAAAGATTCCAAGGCCATTAAGCACCAGCTCACTCAGATAATGTCGGTGTTAGGGAGTAACCCTTAATGGGCCGAGCTTATGAGCCAGATTCCTTCGAGATCTGAGGTAGGGTCGGGGAGTGGCGCTGGCAGTAGTGGCGAAGTCGGGAGTGGCGCTGACAGTAGTGGCGGAGGTGGGAGTGGTGAACTTGATGGTGGGATCTCAGATGATGCTCATGATGAGTAGATGGAGGTATATGGGTTATTTTGTGTCGATATATATTACCGTTTAGACTATGCTTTTGATCGACTCATCCTTATTTTATTACTGTACACATTTAACATTTTGGAGACTTGAACGTTGCGGATATAGCAACTTTTGTGTATATAGCAGCTAGATGCGTAGATTATAACACCCGTTTTGTATATTTGTAACGTTTAATGTATTTGAGGGTGTTTTAGCGATTATATATAAGTTTTTTAGCTGTTATTGTTGGATATTAGTTTTCACATACACATCAAACCATAACAACAAGGTGGCGTATAAGTAGAATTCTAGAGAGAGAAAGTTAGAGGTTTAGGGAACTTTAGTGAGAGAAAGAAAATTCTTATTATAAGCTCCAACTCCCTACCTTGGGAGGTAGAGAGTATTTATAGTCTTACATAAATCGCCACACATCGGGCTATGGATCAGGCATACAGTGGGTAAAGACCCGTCCGTCCTCCACGGTGTTACTTAACTAAATACTACTTAACATAAAAGAACTACGACTACGAGCTTTCTAACGATTACATATACTTGAGGTGACCGACTCTTTAATACCTGGAATTTCTAATTCCTAACAATCTCCCCCTAAGGGAGGTCACCTCAATCATGTACCAAAATTACATTGAATACAAATAGATATTACATTAAAAATTGTTCTTGCATTCTTGATGTAGTCCTTTGCTTCTAAGCTCGTAGTCATTGATTCTTCACATTGCATGTTTGGTTACTTCAAGTGGAGGTCTTTTACTGATCCACGTGATAAAAAATTTGAGCCAGCTTTTGAGATCATCAGCTATCAAAGATCTCTGAGATATCCTTTGTGGTGTTGGTATTATGTGATGTTGTGATATTAGGACCGACATGCTCACATTCTGGATCATGATATCTTCTCATCAGAGTAGCGGAAGCATTTGTTGAATCATGATATTGGCAGCAGCGTAGCAGAAGCATGGAGTGAAAATATCAGAGTCATTGATGCACTAATCATGATTTCTTTTGAGATGAATGTGTTAAGTGAGCATGCGGCTATGGATTGACCGCTTCATTCTGATCAGCTGCAAACGTCGGGTGTACCTGCATACAACAGTTAGTAATAAATCGCACGAAAGTGTCTTTGATCACTTTCGTTGAATTGAGGTACACGGCCCACGGTTCCCCGTTGATCAGTACATGTACTGCCTGTGATCAGGTATAATTCCGAAGAATTTCCTTGACAGGGTTTCGCAGCTGCTCTAGCTGTTCTCAAACCGGAACATCTCAAAGAAGATAACACGGAGTGAGTGAACCAGCGAATTTTAAGTCCACTGATTGATGAAAAGAGATTTGAAAAACAATCGTGTATTGCTCAATAGAAATTGTTTTTGCAATACAACGAAGGTTTTATTGAAAATCAATTATCAATCATAAAAACACCTTTTGGTTTGAAAAATGAGTACACGGTCGATGTGCTAAAGAAAAGAGTTGTTAAGCACAAAGACCGGTTTTTCAAAGGTATCCGTCAATCCATAACCTGAACCAGGATTGATTCAAGAGATTGAATCACCCCATTGTTTCTGTTCAGTTGTCACATGGTTGATCCATATAATAGATCTCACGTGCCACCTACCAGGAGCTTGTTTGATGTTGGATCCAGAAGGCTTTCCATCTTCATTGTGAATATGTATACACATTACTCAGATGTTCTGGCAATACCACAAGGATAATGCGTAGGACTCAAGATATAATCTCTCTTTCCACATTGTGTGAAACAGAGAGTCTTCATTGAAAGTGTCCTAATGAGATTTATTGATGATCTCGTGGCTCTAGACTCAATTTGTGCATATTTGGATCCTGTGCCGGAGACTAGGGAGAAGGTCTCCTTCTTCAATATCAACAATCTCTAAGAGAAAGTCGATAGATAATGTCGGTTCCCCGTGAGAATGAAACAAGTCCTTTTAAGAGGAACTTGAGTGGTTTGGAAAGTTGAAGTGCAGTGCGTCACTGGGTCCATGACGTCTTGTCTTCAATACCGATGTTACCATTAGTAGCATATGAATTGAACATGGTTTCTGCCCTAAGGTTGAATAAATGGAGGGCTATTTGTTTTCACCCTTTTCTCATTCAATTCTTTTTAATTCTTCAACCCCTTCAGTGCTTACCGAGACTTCATTGCAAGAACCTTGTTGGGTTTGTTCAAGTACTTGCTCTGCCTCAGTCCGCACTCTTCCCATATCTCACTTTTCTCCTTTTATCATCATACCTAAGGACTTCTACACTAACTAGTGGATTTTCCCTGGGTAGATCCCTCCGGTTCTGGCGGATCATGGGAACCAATACCTAACCTTATCATCCTTATATCACCGTACATAAAGTAAAGTTGGTCGGTCTATTTGGTATTGTTCATCTGTCATTGGAATCAATTGAAAACCATTTGAAAATCAATCCAGATACTTGTGATATATTATCAAAACATTTTGTACCTGAATTGTTTTTGATATTTTTAGAATAAGTGCTCCCCCTCAACATGTGCATCAAATGTTTGAAATCGTTTTGCACACGAAGGCAAGAGGAAGAAATTACTTCTTTGATTACCATTTTTCTAAAAAATATCACCATCACTTCCTTGATCAAATCAAGTAGATATAGCATTTCCGGGAAGGATGAGGTTTCCATAAATTTGCTCCCCCTCAATATGTGCCTCGAGGTTTGAAAAGAGTTTTGCACATACTAGAGGGAACCTGCACATTGAGATAAGTTGATCACATTTCAAATCATAGGTTTAAGATAGATGCTCCCCCTCAACATGTGCATGGAAAATTTGAAATCGTTTGTCACATGTGGGAAGGATAGCATGTACATCCTTATAAAACCATTTACCGAATTATCAGTTTAAATCCAATTTAAATCACACATTCTCCCCCGATCACAATTATCAAATCATTTGAGATTTGTGATCTCTTATAGATTTAAATTGATTTTGAAAGCTTTTAAGGAGAATTGTGACTTGATTATGAAAGCGTTTTAACTGATAAGGATCAGATTTTAAGACTTTAAACTCCATTGGTAAAACATGCATGTACATCTTTTGAAAACAATTTAATGCCAAATAACTTTTTTAATTTAATTGAAATCATTCTCCCCCTCAATCAATGACATGGGTTGTTGATTGAGAGATAGAGATTTTGACAAATAAGTCCTGATGATTATCAAAAATAGAGACCGAGTTATTTTTCATAGCAGTTAGTTTTCAGCAGATAAATGTTTCTAGAATCAGAGCATTGAATTTTGAAAAACATGATAAAGTATGGCTCTGTTCTTTCTTTGAAAAGCGGGTTACTTCCTGAAATGACAGTAAGCCATTTTTTCTCTTTCTCCCAAAAATATTTCACTTTCTCTCAAAATAATATCTTTCACTTTCTCTCAAAATTTTTTTTTTTTTTTTTATTTTTTTTTAAGAATTCGAACAACATCTAAAGTCCCGTGTCATTCTTTGAATGACATCACAAAGACCGTAGATATTATCGAACCGAGAAAAACATGACAAATTGACAATATTTTTTGAAGATTTTTCGAAATTTTCAGATTTTTATGGATTTTGAAAGTTTTATAATTTTCTATTTGATTTTTGAGAGTTTTATAATTTTGTATTTTGTTTTTCGAATAAATATTTACAAGAGATAGATGAAGGAAACCTTTTACTCCTCGTCTTCCTCCTGAAGACGTTTGAGTGTTTCTGGTTGAAGGCTTTTCAAGCCAAGTCGTGGAAGAATAAACTCAAAACGTTCTCTTGAAAGAGCTTTGGTGAAGATGTCTGCTAACTGGTATTCAATCCTCACAAAATAGAGTTCCACCACACCGTTTTCAACTTGCTCCCTGATGAAATGATGTCGAATGTCAATGTGCTTTGCTCTTGAGTGTTGTACGTTGTTGCATGAGAGAGCAATAGCACTTTTATTATCACAGTACAGAGGGATTTTGTTAAATTCAAAGCCATAGTCAGATAATTGGGATCTCATCCATAGGATTTGAGCACAACAAGATGACATGGCTATGTATTCAGCCTCTGTAGAGGAAATAGAAGTACTCATTTGCTTTTTTGAAGACCAGCTCACAAGCTTATCACCCAAAAACTGAGCACCTCCAGACGAACTTCGACGAGTATCTTGACACCCTGCATGATCAGCATCTGCATAGGCTGTTAGTGACATACCGGTGTCCTTCGGGTACCAAAGTCCCATATTGATGGTTCCTTGGAGATACCGAAAGACCCGTTTAACCGCTTCAAGGTGCCTTTTAGTAGGCTTAGCCTGGTATCTAGCACACATGCAAACAGCGAACAAGATGTCTGGTCTACTAGCTGTGAGGTACATCAGGGATCCAATCACACTACGATATTTCGTTTGGTCTACCATGATCCCTGAGTGGTCCTCATCTAGTTTAGTTCGTTCAATCATGGAAGTGTCTACAGGGACACTTGAGTCAAATCCAAATTTCTTTAAAATCTCATTTGCATATTTAGATTGATTTATAAAGATGCCTCCGGGACTTTGTGAAATTTGTAATCCCAAGAAAAATGACATTTGTCCCATCATTGACATTTGAAATTTAGAACCCATTTCATTTGAAAAACGGTCACACTCATTGGGGTCAGTCAAGGCAAATATGATATCATCAACATAAATTTGAACGTGAATTAAATGTTTGCCTGACTTCCTTGTGAACAATGTTGGATCGACTACTCCTTTGCTGAATCCGGTAGATAGAAGAAACTTTGATAGCGTATCATACCATGCCCTTGGAGCTTGCTTTAAACCGTAAAGAGCCTTCTTCAAACAATAAACGTGGGTAGGATGCTCTTGATTCACAAAGCCTTCGGGTTGGCTGACATATACGACTTCTTTAAGATCTCCGTTCAGAAGTGCCGTCTTTACGTCCATCTGATAGACTACCATGTTCTTACAAGCAGCATTAGCCAAAAAGATTCTGATTGCCTCGATTCGAGCAACAGGAGCAAATGATTCCTCAAAGTCAATACCCTCCTCTTGACGGTATCCTTTAGCAACCAATCGAGCCTTGTTCTTTAACACATCACCATGCTCATCAAGTTTCACTTTGAAGATCCACTTTAGAGCAATGATCATAGCACAATATGGAGCAGGTACTAATTCCCATACATCAAGTCGATCAAACTCATGAATTTCTTCTTGCATGGCATTGAACCAGCTGTCTTCATCCATGGCGGTTTTAACATCATTTGGTTCGATCTTAGAGAGTACGGAGTTAAAGAAGCACCACAAGGCATCGGTTGCAAGTTGTTTCCATGTGGATACTGGACGAGAGAGGTTTCCAATGATGTTGTCCAATGGATGATCATGAGTCCATTTTCTGAGGTGTTCATGTGGTTGTGGTTGAAGAACTGAAGTTGCAGAGTCAATTTCTCCTGATGAAGATGGTTCTGATGATGATTCAGGAGCAAATACGTTCTCAAAGGGGGGCATCTTCGGGAGTAGCAAAGGGATTAACTTCATCATTGATACCAGACATAGTTCCATGATGTACCCTCGAAGTTTGATGATTTGTTGATGAGACAGAGTGATCAGCAGCAGGCGCTTCTTGACTTAATGATATTGAGATTGAAGGATTGACGTCATTCACAGGAATATGAGCAGCCTCTGAAGTAGGAATTGTCAGTTCATTAGCACTTGGCTCATAATGTTCATCAAACATGGGATCAAACAATTTCTTTAAATCATCTTCAGATGGAGGTACATATGGAGTTTCTGGAGAAGAATTTGGTATAAGGGATGAACTAATGGGACTGTCTTGAAGTGAGGGTCCAGAACTGGATTGTCCAGGAGCCATATGACCACTGCGATAGAAACTCTCTCTGACTATCTTTATCAACCAATATGTAGACAATTTGACGTGACCACTGATGAAGAAAACCTGATATACCAAACTTGAAACTGAAGAAGAATTCCCTGCATTTGCATCTTAAGCTTGCACTAATGTTGGAAGAACAGTGTCGAGAATTTATGCTTCAAGCAAATCTCTAAGTACTCAATACTCAACCAAAGTATGAGACTTTAACACCTCTTGCGATTATCCACAACGTCATATTCGTGTGTCACTGAGTAAAACTACGTAACTCCTTAAAGTGATAGTTAACCAGATCTTCAACCATCCATCCCGACAGCTGGTAACTAGATAAACCAAGTCTTCAACTTAAAATTCTTAGAACCGAGCAAGTTATCAAATAAGAACACGCCTTTGAAATTTAACTTCAATCTCAAATAAGTGATAATTGATTAACTCTGAAGTAATCAGCTTGTGTCAAATGCCCAACACGTGAATAAATGTACAACCGGATGTACGTCGATCCACTGAATGAATCAGAACAAATGATTTCTCAACATTAATGCATTCTTCCTAAAGGTATACATGTCGAGACTGATCTGGAAGATTCACCACAAATGTCTTCGAGCGAATGAGGTAGTCATTTTCCTTAATGTTCATGTGGTTGATTTATAGCGTGCACAATGAGAGGAACAATAATCCGTAAATATTTGGCAAAGGAATACCAAAGAGCGGATCATTATCCATGAACAACAATCCGTGAAGATTTGGCACAGGAATACCAAAGAGCGGATCATTATTCAATAGTGCAACTTACAATATCATGATAGTCATTATAAACGCCTTGTGAAATAACTGGAGATAAGGTTTCTTGAGAATTCCAAGAAGTACTTCTTAGATGGTGAACCAGTTGAGTCAATAGAAACCGGAGCATGAGCTTCAGAAGCTGGATGATCAACATTCGTTAGAGGTTGAAAGTACTCATCAAACATATCTTTGAAAAACAATGAATCCCAAACATTGATTCCCAATTATCCTTAGTAAGTGAAGCATTAGGCGTTGGAGGAGAGTCATCAAAAATCAAAACAATGAATCCCAGTTATCCTTAGTATATTCATTCTTCATCAAAAAGAATATACACTAATCATCATAAAAAATTAAGTCGTATAACCATTATTCAAACATCCATCATCATGTAGTATATTCACTCTTCTCCCCCTCAAAAATTGCATCCGAAGTTGCCATTTTTGATTTAACAAGAGAATAAGAGTATACACCAATGAACGTAGATCCACTTGATGACTGAATGAGCGTGGAAAAACATGAAGCTTGTTGATGAAGAATGTAGATGAGTATGGCCATTCATGAGAGAATTTCTCTTTAGCTGAAGATAAAGCGCACAGAAGAGCGTACACTTTTCTTTTCTTTGAAGAACGGGGCCTGAAGTGTTATCTGCAGACACCATTCTGTTGAAGAACGAGGCATGAACTGATGTGAACAGACGTCATTGTTAAGAGCCCAGTCATATGTTTAGAGCCGCCCGAATCCAAATACCAAGGGACGATTTGTACGACCTGCTTTGGACAACAAACGAAGATAGAGAATTGGAAACATTGGATCCCCACGTGCTGATGGGTTCCTTTTGGTTAGCACAAGCAATCTTTGAATCAGCAGAAACCCTAGATGCAATGGCATTATCCCTAGGAGCTGAACTAGTAGAAGCATCAGACTTAGTCAAATGACATTTTGTGCTTAATGGGATTATTCTACCAGTTGGCTTCCAAACCTTAACAGACACTATTCTAGGCATAGTGGATCTAGCTAAGGGGTAAGGTTTGCCATGCGTTAATATTCGACCTGTGGGCTTCCACTGAAATCCTACATTTGTAAACACATTCCCTGTAGGTTTCCAGGATTGCTTAATCTGTTTCGCTCTCCAAGCTTTCTTAACTGGGTTATGAATCTTAGACCTCAGAAATAACACATCACATTTATCATGATTACCAGAAATTAAACATTTTTTACATGTTTTGCAGACATCATAAGGCCTCGAATTAATTTTAGTAAGCTTAGAGCTAATACTAGAACTAACACGATTCTTTTTGTTCAAATCAAACTTCTTGTCCCTATAGTGTTCTTTCACTTCCTTATCATGATCACTTTTAGTTTGCGTAATCCTATCCTTCTTTGCATTGCTTCTAGGTTTTGACCCGCAAACTTTAGTGTCAATCTTAACATCTGTAGAAGTAACGATGGGAACATTACATGGCTTCACTACTTTCTGCATTCCTGGTCTAGAAGTGCTGGGATCTGAAATTCTAGGAGGCACATCACAGGTTGCTTGCTTGAATTTAGACATGGAACAAGGCATATCAAGGGTCACATGCTTGGCTTTAGGCATAGAACAAGGCACAACTATTCTATCTCGCCTATTGCTAGATTTCGGACTTGTGACAATTACATACTCTAAGAGTTCCCGAGATCGTTTAGCATCCATGCAGGCATAGGCTATAGTACTATCAAAAGGTTTTTCTAATCTTTCATCTTCAACAATCTCACGGAGACCCTTCAAACTTTCCTTAAGGTATGAGAGATATGCTTTATGTGCAAGTTCATTATTCCTAATGGGCGGGGGAATATATAACATATCGATAGCATATTTATCACAAGCAGAAACCTTAGGAACAGAGTATTTGCAATTGGGGATTGGCAACTTTCCTTTCACCTCACGCTTCAGATTCTCAATATCGTTCAGTAAAGAAGTTATCTTTTCAATTTGTTTATCCTGATTAACTTTAAATGAATCACATAACTCTTTGTTTTGATCATTAACCTTTGAAATTTCAGCTTTAACACAATCATTTTCCTTTTGCACGTTATCAATTATGTTTTGAAGTTGGAAATTCTGAGAATCTAAAGGTGGAGGCATATGGGAACCAGTCACATCCTTCTTTTCACCTTTCAGTTGTGAAATTTGGGCTTTCAATCTTTTGATCGTGTTATAATGAGCTCGAATTTGTTCATCACGTTTGCTAATTTCAAAAACTGCATCAAACTCAGGAGCATCAGAGGATGTCTTGATATTTGAGGTTTTAACATTTTCTTTGAGATGTTGATGTTTTAATTGCAAAGCAAGATGTTCAACTTCTAATTTAGAATAATGTTTGACCAAGTTATCATGATCATCCTGTTCTATTTTCTCATGCAATTTTGAATTTGTTGTTTCAAGCTCAATGACACGATCATGGGAGACTTTCAGAGCAACAGATAATTCATGAAATTGAGAAGCATTAATGGAACAATTTGTAGCAGTGAAAAACACATCTTGAGCAATACATTCAGAAATCAGATTCTCATTCAGTGTATGCAAGTTCTTCCTCTCAATCTCATTATATTTTAATTCTCTCTCATAATCACTGACCTCAACAATCATTGCATCAAATTCCTTTTCCATTTCTTTAATGTCTGAATTCATTCCTTTTTTAAGACTCTCAAAATGATCTTTTAGTTGTTTAAAGAAAGGCATGACTTCAGTTAAATAACATTCTTTAGTTTGCTCAAAACCCCTTTCTCCTTCAGTAATACCAGTGGGTGTGATCCTTTTCTTGCAAGTTTTCTCAAAATCAACAAATAGTTGAAAGATAACATATTGACTAATTAAGGTCTTGCTTTTAGTGGCAATTGTTCTAGGAACAAGATGCATTGGTGTATTCGGAGGATACACAGTCGCTCTAGGCATTTTCCTAAGGGGAGGGTTCGTTACAACAAGATTCTCTGCTTTTTGCTTATCTAAATCCTTTTTCCAGAACACTTGTTCAGGGGTTAATAGATTCTGAGGCTTAAACTTGTTCAAGGAGATCCAATTTTCTTTAGTGTAATTATGGGGTTTGATCGTTATGTTATTCTTTTTACACTCAGGATCTTCTAACTTCTTATTCATTTTCTCCCTAGTGAATTCATCAGATTTCTTATCTTCCTCAGTGCACTCAACGCAACTAGGTTTCTGCCTAGGCTTAAGGATTTCATTACCATCATAAAGCACCTTATGAGCATTTCTAGCCTTTTTAATTACCTCTGGATTTGGTTCCTCAACAAGGGGAATGCTATGCTTATCGCTTAATACCCTATGCTTAGTGATCATGTGAGCAGTCTGAATGGTGTTCCCTTGTATGTACAACTTGTTTTCAAGTTTGTTTTTCAAAGTTTTCAGATTAGAAAAATCTTTCAAGAGTTTTGATTCCTTTGCATTAAATTCTTGCTTAAGCATTTTCACATTTTCTTGAAGTTCTTGTTTTTGCTTAGCAGTTTTAGAAAGCTTTTCTTGTAAGGAATTTAATTCTTGTTTCAATACTTCTTCTCTAAAATTACTTTTTCTAATGACTGTACGCACTTGGTCATCCATTTCCTGCTCACGAGTGGTCAACTCAAATTTTGCACGTTGTTCATAAATAGCAACACGTTCTTGATAGGCATTTAGTTCAGAAATTACAGAATCATTAGGGGCACATGCAGTGTATTCATAAAAAACATAGTCATTATTGTTGACTGCAGAAGATGCATCACTTGGTACAACTTCACTTTCACTTTGTTTCACATATTGATCATATGGGACAATATCGATATTACCCATATTTTCAACATTTGATTCAAAAGTTTCAGTTGATTGTACTTTGTCATGCATCTGTTGCACATCAGCATCGTCGTATAGTTTTGATACCTCTGAGATGAGTTTGTCTTTGTATAGGCCAGCTTGTGGTGAAGAAGAGATCTTGGGAGAAACCATTGGAGAAATGCTAGCCATAAAAATTGTGTGTGCCGTAGGTCCATCATCCACATCAGAGTCGTATGCATCACAATCAGCGACTTGAAAGGCATTCTGATGATTGTGACCTATCTCCTGAATAGGCTGCTCATCCACATCTGCATCATAGGTCTTGGCATTGCCCTCAGCTAGAAACAGCAATTCCTCTTCATCCAAAGCAGCACCATTGTCCTGAGCTTGTACAAGCAGCATCTTATCTCTGAAGTAATCAGCATTCTGTGGACGCTTTGGAGATGTGCAGTTTCTTGCAATGTGTCCCTCACCACCACAGTTATAACATTTGATCGGCTTAGCTTGACCTTGGTTACCATTTCTTCCTCGATTCTGTTTGCCAACATAACCTCTACCAGCTCCACCTCTTCCCTGATCATACTGTCTTTCCTGAACTGGTTGCACCACGATCCTTCCATCTTTAACAGTAGCTTGATTGTGTGGGTTAGATGTTGTTCTGAGGTTGTTGTTGGTTTGTGGGAGAGAATTCATGTTTTGACTAATCAGAAGAGCTAGTTGATTAATGAAGTTACCCACTTGTGCATCAGCATCATCTTGTTTGAACATAGGAACATGAATGAGTTTGTGATTACCATTACCCAAGGGTATGACTTGTGATGCTTTGGTTGTGATTCCGATGTTTGAGTAGAAGGCAGTTGAGTCATTAGATGAGCTTGTCTCTCCCTGGTTGGTTTTGAACTGATTGAGAATCAATTTTTCAAACATAGCATGTCTCTCTTTCTGAAGGAGGAAGGCATAGAGTTGCTCATAGTTTGTATTCTTCAATCCTTTAGTGAGCTTCACAGCGGTGACAAACTTGTGCCATTCGGGATTCATGTTGTTCACAAATTTTGAGTTCAGCTGAATGTTAGGCATAGTCATTCTGATGTTCCTCATGTCATTCACCAACTTATGAAATCTCACATAGTACTCATAGACACTCTCATCTGGCTTCATCTTGAAGTGTTCAAATTCATCATAGAGTTGTGATTCTCTGTCTTCCATAGTTAATTTTGAACCTGAGAGAAGCATCTTGACATTATCCCAAACTGCCTTTGCATCGGTGTTGTGATTGATCAGCTTGTAGATGTCTTTAGGAATACCTTGAAGAACAATGTTAGAAGCCCTGATATCTGCATCGAATCTCTTTTTCTCCTTATCATCAAGCTCATCATACATTTTAGGTCTGTCCATTCCGTAAATAGGAGTTCCATCTTCATTAGTATCAAGTATGTCTCTAGTCGTCTCAACTCGATATGGTCCTTCATCAATGGATTTGAGAATGTTGACACCATTTTCCTTTCCAAGGCAGTACAATCTGATTCGTTGAGCCCAAGAATCGTAGTCAGTTCTGTCAAGCATGGGTGGACGAGTATCTGACCCAGCTGCTTGAACATCCTCGGCAACAGTGGAGATGATAGTAGGAACGTTGGTAGACATGTTAACAGATAATACGGGATTTTATAACTCTATGATTAAACCGAGAAATAGATTCTTTCATGGGATTTTACTAAATCAAGAGAAAACCGTAAACAATCACCCAAGTCGCTAGAAGATAATGCACCAAGTCGCTAACACCTAATTTGCTACACCACTAAGTCGCTAGAGTCCCAAGTCGCTAGAAAAATGCAAGTGGCTAAGTAGTAACTCGCTAAGCCTCAAGTCGCTAGCAAAATTTTGGCAGCAATTCGCTACTCAAGTCGCTAAAGATACAAGTCGCTAAAGAGCAACTCGCTACAGACCAAGTCGCTACCACCAAGTCGCTACCCGTAGTGGAGAGTCCACTACTTGTACTGTTAATCGCTAGATCTAAGTCGCTAGCTCCAAAACTGTAACTCGCCACGAAATTGCAAAGCAAGTCGCTACGAAGAATGAAGTCCGAATGTCAAGTCGCTAGCAAGAAAACCACAAAAACATCACTTTTCAATCCAAAAACTACCCAACCACGATGATTCAAGCTTACCAAATCAAAACCTAAACACTTGTGATGATTCTAAACATGAAAGTACTATCAAAATCCAAACTTTAACACAAGAAATCACCCAAATGATGCAAAAACCACTAAACTTTTTCAAACTCAAAAACCACCTAAAAAACCACTAGAAAACCAAAGATGTGCAAGATATGATCTAACCATGGCTCTTGATACCAATTGTTGGATATTAGTTTTCACATACACATCAAACCATAACAACAAGGTGGCGTATAAGTAGAATTCTAGAGAGAGAAAGTTAGAGGTTTAGGGAACTTTAGTGAGAGAAAGAAAATTCTTATTATAAGCTCCAACTCCCTACCTTGGGAGGTAGAGAGTATTTATAGTCTTACATAAATCGCCACACATCGGGCTGTGGATCAGGCATACAGTGGGTAAAGACCCGTCCGTCCTCCACGGTGTTACTTAACTAAATACTACTTAACATAAAAGAACTACGACTACGAGCTTTCTAACGATTACATATACTTGAGGTGACCGACTCTTTAATACCTGGAATTTCTAATTCCTAACAGTTATAACTTGTTTTGGGATATCGGCATATTGGTATTGGTAGTTTAGAGGTTTTGGTTGAAAACAACAGGTGCAGGTTGTGTAGATTTTTTCCGAAAAAATTTTCAGAAAAAATCTGGAAAATTGTTGTTGTGCAGCCCGTTCTGCACTAGTAGCAACATCATGTAGCCGACGATGGGTCGTCGGCATTATAAAAACTCGTTTTTTACTTTATATGATCATGACGACAGGACGTCGGGATCATATAAACATAATTTTGGGTGTCTTATGGTCCCGACGTCCTGTCATCGGGACCAGATAAACATAATTTTGGGTGACTTATGGTCCCGACGTCCTGTCGTCGGGACCATATAAACATAATTTTGGGTGTCTTACGGTCCCGACGTCCTGTCTTCGGGACCATATAAACATAATTTTTTGGCTTATTATTCTCCCGACGACAGGACGTCGGGATAATACTAATCATGTTTGACTTTTGTTGACTTATTTCTAATTAAGAAAATGATTAGCATTGGTGCCGACGCCCTGTCGTCGACACCATATGTTTCCACCACAAAAATCTTTGACCAGAAAATGTTGTGGGACCCATTTTGGCGTCGGCACGGTATTACATTTATCGTCATGATAGTGGTTCCCCACAAGGCTCAGCCGACTAACTCCCGCCTACGCCTTGTCGTCGGGATTAATGTTGCCGACGACAGGGCGTCAGTACGGTGTGAAAAAATTCGTAGGCGGAGGTCCTGATTGTACTAGTGACTTATTTGATGGGCTTATTTAGCTTATTAAAATTTTGATAAGCTCATCTTTTGCGGCTTATAATGGTATAAGCTTATCCACTTGATCTTATGACCTTATAAAAACTATAAGCTCAAGTAGGCAACCTTATAAGCCATAAAAAATGACTTTATGAGCTTACCAATTTTTCAATAAGCTAATAAGCCCCTCAAATAAGCTAATAACACAAACACCCCCAAAATCTTATAAACTAATTTTCATCATCGAGGCTCAGCTATATAAAATCTTTACTAAACTAAAATTTTCAACATGTATGAGTGATCCCCTTCATAAAAATCTTGGCAAGCCAACTAACATCTTTAAGATTATTTCGGGAACTCCAAAATTGTTATATCACTGTTTAAACCTCACGACAAAGCCTCGAATCGTGAGGTTCTAATAAAGTGAATATGATAAACATAAATAAATTTCATAATTTAAGTAAATTTGAGGTCAAAACTTTTCATTTCACATAAAAAATAAAAAATAAAAAATACAAAAATAATATAAAGTTAAAATCATTAACGGAATTGGTACATATATTGTAGATGTATAAGCAAGAGATCAGGATTACCTACTTGTGTTATTATACGGAGTATCTAGTTAAAAAAATTAATAAAAAAATAATAATAAAATTGTGAAACTTTTAAGATATAGTAGAAAAAGTTATGTTCATTTTATTACATGTTTAGATATTCGAATATTTAAATTAGTGTTTAATTATGTGATTTCTCACGCAAGTTTCAACAACGGAAAAAAAAAGAATAAAGATGAAACAGCTCGAAAAATAAAGTTTGTCAAAATTATATCAATGTGTCTATCAATACAAAAATAATTAAATGTTCGCCGCGATGTTTTTTTCTCTTAATGACTAACGGATTAAGAGATATTAATTTTTTTTATATAAAAAGAAGTAAAAATGGGTTTGTTATCTAATATAACAAAAAAAAAAAGTGGCTAGGATATGCGTGATAACTTTTAGTATGTATCTTAATTCTCAACTTATACTATGTAAGTTTTAACTAGTTTCTATTATGTTTTGTTACAAAAATATACCTACCATTATATGAAGGGTGTGTTTGGCAAAAGTAACTGTGAGCTGTAGTAGTGAGCAGTAGCTGTGAGTTGTGAGCAGTAGTTGTGCAGCTCACTGATCACCGCTCACAGCTTCTTAAAGAAGCATTGGAAAATTGAGCATTCCTAAAAAATAGGAAAGCTCATCGCTCCTTTGCCGAACGACTAGTAAAATCAAAATGCTCATTGCTCACAACTCATCGCTCCAAAAAGCTTCGCACCGCTCCGTACCAAACATAACCGAAAAATGCTTTTATTAATTTAACATCTCTGAAGTGTTAGTTGTTCACATCACAACATAATTTTTTTCTCGAAGTTTAGAGAAGAAAAGAAGAGCAAGAAGAAGTAATTCGAGTAATAATACCCAACAAAACACAAATTATCATGTTGGCTCGACAACTTGGGTTGACCTTCGGGTGGCACCCCTCCTAGGTGCAATGGAGGTCACCAACCTAGGCCATGGTCATTTATGATCAACCGGGTCAAGGTAAGTATGTAACTCAGTCTCGTCTTTCTATATTTATTTAGCTTCTCGCTCCTTCCTTTCACTTTACTCCCCCAGCTGATCTACGATTGTCTAAGCCCTTCTGGTATAACTTCATATTCCATATGGTAAAATGAAGCAAATATATCAAACATTAGACAAAGATAGTATTTGCATAATTGCATGTCCATAGCTCCTATCTTTTTTTTATTGCAGTTTATATTGATTGATCAACATTGTGAACTAAATAATCTCGATACTTATGCTTCTTATGTAAATATTAATACACGAAGGACCAAACATGTTAGTTAGATAGTTTGTAACTGTTTGGCGGTTACAAATGGCGGTTACAAAAGCAATTCTGGAATTCGGTTACCACCGAATCGTTACAACGGTTCATAGTACCGTTTGGAACAATATATATACATGTTCATATGTAACGTTACAAGTTAATAGACAAATTTATACTTATTCATTTTATACACTTTGCAATCTATACTTCGATCTAGAATTTGGGACAACAATTGGCATCAAGAGCAAGAGGTTAACGTTTTCATTTTTGGTTACCAAAAATATTAACGACACGAAACCAAGGGAACACGCTGCAATTTTGTTTCGGCAGGATTTTTTTGTTTTCTCTCTTCTTCCAAGAGAAACAACACTTGAATAAGCATACGTAGAAGATAGTACACGATCATTTACGTAGGGGATTGCAAACGTTTACACCAAACGGATTGGTGGGCAAACCTTGTTGGTGTAACACCCCCAAATCTCGGTACAGCGGAAGACTTAATCAAGTTTTCGGGGCGTTACATTGGATTGGTATCTCACACAAGTATAGCAAACAAGATAGTCATTATCATTCAAAACCAATCCCAAATTTAAATATTCAAAACATTAATCCCAAAATGTAAATATTTGGCCCAAACATGATTTAATAAAATAGGCCCCCATAAATTATCAGAGTCGATTATGATCCTTGAACCATGCCTCCTTGCCAAGCTTCCACAGAACACGTACTCCAAACATCACTTAATTACCTGAGAAAACATGCTAAAAGGTCAGCTAACGCTGGTGAGTTCATAGGTTTAAATTCAAGTAAAAAGTAGTGGACTTGTAGGAGTTAATTTGCTATGTGAGACCTAAGATAGATACACAACAATCACATACAAATATCATGTCTGATATCAAAATGGGCCCCTAGCGACACTAATTTATTTAGAAGGTCCAAAAAATAGTAGCATGATTCTCACCCCAATTTAGTTAAAAACATAGATAAAAGTGGGGCTATGAAACTCACCTCAAGCAAGCAACGCACAAATAAACACTAGCAGAAGATAACAGCTAATCACGACACAACAACTATCGACTCGGCACAACCTATTAATGTAAACTCATTTTAATATATATTTCCCAAAATCAACATTATCTACCCCAATGTATTCCTTTTCGTTATCTCCAAAAATGTCTTGTTTCACCGTTTAGTCCTAGCGTTTGGTATCCTCATGTGGGTGTATCGACTCAATATGATATCATGAATGTACTCAAACAACCAATATGTGACTCAATGCAACACAAAGAGACGTCTAAGCGATAAGCGCCATAGTCCAATAAGTTTTGGAATAAATAATAGACCTTATCGAATTCGTCAACTCGATAAACTCAATTATTTATTCGTGTCGCTTATTATCTCATAAACCGGTCGCATCCTAACGAGTCATAAGGATAATTCACCTACTAATAACGTTATCCTACGTAGCTAGCGGTCTCTTATTAGATTTGTCAACCTAATAAGTCCGCTACCCACGTGGATCGACGCTATTAATGTTAGGTCATCCGTAACCCATGCACACAACGTAAACAATTTAAATACTTGAAACTAGTATTAAATGCCCATAATTGGCACATTTCGATAAACGTGCACTCGAAACATTAATTACTTATTTATTTGAAAACCTTTCCATTTTTAGTCGTTAGTTTCCATTTAAAATAGTAAATAACAAGACAAGTCTTGTTATCGATAGTTTTTTGGCATAAAAGCCTTTTTATTATTTATGTTTCATAGTTTATTAGCATTTATATATATATATATATATATATATATATATATATATATATATATATATATATATATATATATATATAATATATATATATATATATATATATATATAGGGTGAGGTTCTTTTCAAAACCAAATAAATTGCGAGAACTGCGAGAACCAGCATCAACCAATCAGATTTTTTTTGGATATTAAATTTTATTATATAATTCAAAAGGGTATAATGGTAAAAATACTTTTTTATTTTATTTTTGATTTTTTTTTACCAAAAAACGTTTTTTAAGTTCCCTAAATTCTAGGATTTTTTTTTTCTTTTGCACTATGCCCGTTTACAAAAACATTATGTGCACATGTGTTTTGCATTATATGACGATTGTATTTTTCGTTTATGCATAGGTGTTTTGAATTTGCACATGTATCTTTAAAAAATATTACATATATATGTATACAAACAACAAAACTTTATTAAAAAATTATTACATAAATATGTTTTATTAATATTCTCGCAACTTCATGCACTTGTGTCATATGCAAATTAAATAAAAAATCATAAAATTAAAGTTAAATGAAAGCTTCGTTGGTGTATAGTCGTGTTTGCTAATATTCTCACAACTTCACGCACTTGTGTCTTTATTCTCTACTTCTTTATCATAACTATTTTCTCGCTAGATAGTATGTACAAAACATATGTGCACTATTGACATTGCTCATCATACTCGTACCTGTAACCACAACCAATTAATAAACGAATTATTTAATCATAACATCTAACAAAACACATATGTATAATGTTTTGAGAAATTAGTACAACCTTAAAATACAAAACACAAGTGCACCCTTAAATCAGAACTGTAAAAACACATATGTACAAAAGACATCAAATTCACCAGAAACTATGAAAACACATATGCACTCTTAATACACATATGCACAGAAGACATCAAATTCAACAAAAACTATAAAAACACATATGAACTCACAATACACATGTGCACACTCCTTTTATTGATATTTTATAAGCCATAAAACACATACGCACCATTTTCATTTTGTATCAACCGTAATACAAATATGCATGCCCCTTCTACTAATTCATGCCGTATAGATTAATATACTATTAAATCTTATAAATTGATAATATATAAAAAAGAATATCAACCCAACGATAACCAAATCATATATTTTTTTTAATATAGCGGCAGAGATGTTGACATCGTTTTCTTAACTTCCATTGCAAAACTTGATTTCTTTAAGAGCACTCGCAAAGGTAACGCCCTAACGGCGTTTTTGCGCAAAATAACGGCGTTATGCCGTTATTACCCTTGGACCTCCGGCGTTATTTCGGCGTTAGTCCTTCCCCGTTAACCCCTTAACGGGCGTTATTTGTTTTTTTTTTTTTTTTTTTTCTTTTTTTTTCATTTATGCCCCAAAATGAGGGGTTGTTTTTGTAAATTGTTGGGAATGTTATTGATGTTATTGGGATGTTATTGTTGTGGGTGTTTTTTGGGGATGTTAATGTTAAATGTTAAAGCTGATGTGGCGCTGACGTGTACGGTGTTATCGGTGTTATGGTGTTACGATTGGGAGTGCTCTAATGTATACAATAAAAAAAGGCTTTTTGAGTTTGATTCATGCTTGCATATAATGAAAGCAATAAAAAAGTTAAAATTCCAACATGTAAACATTAGCACCATATTTGAAAATTAAATATGCCTGTGAAACATTAATAGCAATGTTACATGTGAAACACAACAATTTAAAACTAAGTGTCATATAACAGATAAAGGCAAAGTAACTTAACCAACACCTACACCAAATAAACAAAAAAAAAAACAAAAAAAAAAAAAAAAAAAAAACAAAGAGCCTAAAACTACATGGACAGTAGACCTGATTATGTGATAAGACACAAAAATATAAAAAAATATTTCAAATAAAATTAAAATATGATACCAATTGATATTGAATTAGTAAATTGAACCCACTACCAATCTTAATAGGAGAATTAATAACAATTCACAATGTAATATACCTGTCAATCTTAATAAGAGAATCAACAGCAATTCACAAAGTAATATACCTGTAAGGCTATAACTGATGCATTAAATTGCAACAACTTGATGATGAGAAAACTTGTAATCGATTAACCATATTTATTAAAGAATTAGAACCTCTATTACAGAAAATAGTTATACTTCAATTGGCAATTTAAAGTAAGATCCATTTATCACCAGATTACAAAGAAGGAGATTATTAAATGACGTTTGTGGATCGATGACCATGAGCATGCTTGTGACACTTTTAAATCAATATCTTAAACATAACAGTAGATGTTATGGGATTTGATTTCGAATTTGAGGAATGGGTTTTCTTTAGCCGTATGATTGAAATTGGGAGAGAGGTTAATGGTGGTTTTATTTTTGACCTAATCATGATTGAATAATATCCTCATTCAACAGGACGGTTTTGAATAGGTAAAACATGAAGTTCCAATGTTACCCCTCTACCATCTAAAAGATAGTACATAAATTTTCATTTTATTACCATCATGCCACAAATCATTCCAACCATTGACCAAATATTAAATGGTTGAGATTGGTTCTCGTAGTTCTCGCATTTTAGTTGGTTCTGAAAATAACCTCACACTATATATATATATATATATATATATATATATATATATATATATATATATATATATATATATATATATATATATATATATATATATATATTTCGTCAATTTCAATATTAGTTTCATATCGTTATTCGTTTCGAGTCCACAAGCACGAGTCATGACTTATCGGCTTTTAATCAATCAATAGTCCAAACTATACTAAAGTCCATGTTACGGCGTTGTCGGGGTCAACTATTGGCTAAAAACTCAAAGTAACACCGACGTTGCTCAAAGTTGACAATTTACATAATAAGTCCAAATAAAAGTCATAATAGCGCAATTCAATCTCAAATCATCCTAATTCAACCTCGCCAACCAATCAATCAACCAAATATACCCGAAACCAATGTTATGACCCTAATGGTCATGACGCGGTCACGGTTAAGACCACGTGAACCAAACAAGCTCTAGAAGCTTTTCGGCTCCACGCGTCTCATCCAAACACCAACAATATCAACCAACAAGCTACCACAACAACCCGACCCGGACCCTTGGTCCTTAGGGGTCACGTACGCCACCACCCACAACCCATACGTGGGTTTGGTGGCTCGTACGCCTCAACTCTCACATCCAAACACTACCAAATGGCTTCTACCACAACCAAACTCAATAAATCAACCTCCAATCATCATCCAAACATCAAACCCACAACTAATCTAGACCCATTTCATGAAACTAAACTTAAAATACAAAAACCAAACAATATGATACACCACATGATACCAAATCACTAGCTATATGTTTATTTAAGTGTAAATTAGTTTTAATCTCATGTTTAAACCAAAAGCCCTAAAATTCGTACCATGTACGAGCCAACCATGACCCATACATGACCCATGTTCCATTTACCTTTTTACAACCCGATCTACCAGATTTAATGAAAACCCTAGAATCACAAATCGTATTTGCAAGATTTGGAGGTGTTAATATAGGCTTTTGTGAGAGAATTTTATATGGATGGAAAGAGGAAAGATAGATCTACAAAATGGTGGTGGAGGTGTAAACTCACTCGCCGGAAATCGGCCGGAATCTCGTCAGAAAGTAGTGGCTATGGGTGGTTTTAGGGTTAGGGTTTGTTTAGGTGGAAGAGAGAGAGAGTATAGAGAGAAAATGTGTTAGTGTGTGTATTTTAGAGAGAGAAATAAAAGAGTAGTGTGTGTTAGGAGTGGGATATATATACTAGGAGATAAGGGACCTCAAAATAAATGAAAATGGAGGAGGAGGGCGCCGGCAATGGTGAAAAGGGAGGGGTCGGAGTCATAATTTTTCGTAAACTATCCCGTTTACCCATTCCCGAGCTCATATATTGTCCTACGAGTGTCCCACGATGTTCATTCGACTTTCTGTTATGTTTATTTATGTTTTTCCACGAGTTTTGACTATTTATTTGCCAAGTTTTGAGTTACGGTTTAAAAGTTACATTATTTCTTGTTTTAGGCTTTTATAGTGCCGAATCGAATAGTGCCTAACAAAAAGAGTTAAAACTCACATGATAACTCATCCAATAATAAAATAAATCATGAAAACCAATAAACGATATCAAATCAAGTCATGGTCGATGAAAATAGTGGTAAAGGCAAAAGCTCGGTTTAGTTTAACGTAATGTGGTTACCTAAAATAAACTCCCTAAATTGCCAGTTGTCACAGCCTCCCAGCCTCAGAAGAAACCCATCCCGGGTTTCACTCCGAGTTGCTTGATGTTATGAAGAGTTTAAGGTACTTCCTACGGAATACGTCCTCACGCTCCCAAGTGAACTCCGGTCCATGTCGGGAGTTCCAACGAACTTTGATAATCGGAATACGGCTATGCTTCAGCCGTTTAATCTCACGATCCATGATCTCAATCGGTTCCTCAACGAAATTCAATTTCTCATCAATACGGATATCTCTTAAAGGCACAACTGTATTTTCCTCCGAAAGACACTTCTTAAGATTACTAACATGAAAGACATTGTGTACACTGCTCAATTCCGATGGTAGCTCAAGACGGTAAGCTACTGGTCCGATTCTTTCCAGGATTGGAAAGGGACCAATACATCGGGGATTGAGTATTCCACGCTTTCCAAAATGAATCACTCCTTTCCAAGGAGAAACCTTTAACATATCACAATCTCCAACCTGAAACTCTAAGGGTCTACGTCTCCTATCGGCATAACTCTTTTGTCTATCACGAGCGGTTTGCAAACGGTTACGAATCTGAACTATCTTCTCAGTGGTTTCTAAGACAAGTTCGGGACCAGTAAGTTGACTCTCGCCAACTTCAGCCCAACAAACAGGAGAACGACATTTTCGGCCATACAGTGCTTCAAATGGAGCGGCCTTAATGCTAGAATGATAACTATTGTTGTAGGAGAATTCGGCCAAAGGGAGATGTCTCTCCCAGCCTTTGCCAAAATCGATAACACAGGATCTAAGCATATCCTCTAAGGTCTGAATGGTTCTCTCGCTCTGACCATCGGTTTGAGGATGATATGCAGTGCTCATATCCAAGTTTGTTCCTAACGCTGACTGTAAGGATCTCCAAAAGTGGGATGTAAAACGGCTATCTCGATCGGAAATGATAGATACCGGTACTCCATGACGCGATACTATCTCCTTAATGTACAGCCGAGCGAGCTTGTCGAGACTATCGACCTCGCTAATGGCTAAGAAGTGAGCAGACTTAGTCAAACGATCTATGATTACCCAGATAGCGTCATTGCCGCTAGCTGTTCTTGGTAATTTGGTGATAAAGTCCATGGTGATTCACTCCCATTTCCATTCTGGGAGTTTGGGTTGAACTAAGAGTCTTGAGGGTTTCTGATGTTCGGCCTTTACCTTAGAACAAGTCAAGAACCAACTGACATACTGAGCTATGTCGGCTTTCATGTTAGGCCACCAGTAGAGTTTCTTCAAGTCCTGATACATCTTATCGGCTTCGGGATGAATAGAGTATTTTGACTTATGCGACTCGTGCATAATCAACTCACGGATTCCACCATAAAATGGTATCCAGCTTCTGTCTTTGAAGCATAAAGTTCCGTCGGAATGCTTCAATAATCCGTTTTCACTTTCTACCATTCCATGCAGATTCTCGTAAGGATGGTTCTCTTCCGTCAATTCCGCAGCTTGGGCGGCTAAGATTTGAGATGGTAGAGGCGAACTAATGGCCATTCCTAGGGATCGAACGAGTAAAGGTGGAATGTTCTCCTTACGACTAAGTGCATCAGCAACAACATTGGCCTTACCAGGATGATAACGAATCTCACAGTCATAATCACTGAGCAACTCTAACCAACGACGCTATCTCATATTCAGCTCCTTCTGATCTAAGATATGCTTCAAGCTCTTATGGTCGGTAAACACTACACACTTGGTTCCATACAAATAATGGCTCCAGATTCTAAGAGCAAACACTACAGCACCTAACTCAAGATCATGGGTGGTGTAGTTTTTCTCATGCTTCTTAAGTTGTCGGGATGCATAAGCTATCACCTTCTCCCGTTGCATCAAAACAACACCTAAGCCTTTATGCGAAGCGTCGCAGTATACGACAAAGTCTTCGCTTCCTTCAGGCAAAGCTAGGATGGGCGCACTACACAACTTCTCCTTCAGAAGTTGGAATGCTTCTTCTTCCTTTTCTCCCCATTCATACTTAACGTCCTTCTGCGTCAGTTTGGTCAGCGACTTAGCTATTTTGGAGAATCCCTCAATGAACCTCCGGTAATAGCCTACTAAACCTAGAAACTGGCGGACTTCTGATGGGTTCTTAGGGGCTTCCCATTCCTTAATGGCCTCAATCTTGGCTGGGTCAACATGAACTCCTCGACTATCTATCACGTGACCTAAGAATTGCATGGACATAATCCAAAATTCACACTTAGAGAACTTGGCATACAGCTTTTCTTCTCGCAACAATTCTAAAATGAGCCTCAAATGCTCTTCGTGCTCCTCTCTACTCTTGGAGTATATCAAGATGTCATCTATGAATACTATCACAAACTTATCCAGATATGGCTTACACACTCGGTTCATGAGATCCATGAAAACCGCTGGTGCGTTGGTCAAGCCAAACGACATCACTTGGAATTCATAGTGCCCATAATGAGTTCTAAACGCCGTCTTAGGGATATCCTCCTCTCGAACTCTAAGCTGGTGATAACCAGACCGTCAGTCAATCTTGGAAAAGACACTAGCTCCTTGGAGTTGATCAAATAGGTCATCTATTCTAGGTAACGGATACCAATTCTTCACCGTCAACTTATTCAACTCCCTATAATCAATACACATCCGAAACGATCCATCCTTCTTCTTCACAAACAACACTGGTGCTCCCCACGGTGACGAACTTGGTCAAATGAATCCCTTCTCTGACAACTCTGCCAACTGTTTAGAGAGTTCCTCCAATTCTCTTAGAGCAAGTCGATAGGGTGCCCGGGCTACGGGTGCAGCACCGGGTATCAACTCGATTTGGAATTCCACTTGTCGAAGAGGTGGAATCTCTGGCAGATCGTTGGGAAACACATCTGAAAACTCTCTATCGACTGGTACATCCCTAAGGTGTCTTTCACTCTTCTCCTCGCCTTTCTTTTCAGAAATTCGAGCCAAGAAAAGAAAACCTCCTCTATCGATGTACTTCTGGGCCTTAATACAAGAGATGATGCTCAACCGGGAAGGACTTCCACAGTTGCTCCGATCTCCTTGTATGCTCAGAACTTTTCCGCCATACGGTACACGCACGACCTTCTCATCGCAGATGATGTGTGCAACTTTCTTCGAAAACCAATCCATTCCGATGATGACGTCAAAACTTCCTTAGGTAACTGGCAATAGGTCTATGCTAAACGGGTGGTCTAGGAAACTTAAAGTACAACCTCGGACTACGGTGTCTATCTTCTCCCTATTCCCATTAGCTAATTCCACATCATAACTGAACCCTAGAGGTGTTTGGGAAATTCCTAGTAATGGCATAAAGTTGGTGGATACGAAACTCATATCGGCACCAGTATCAAACAGTATGGAAGCATAGCGGTTATTGACAAGGAACGTACCCGTAACTACGTTAGGGTCCTCACCAGCTTCCTTCCTAATAGCATACACACGCGCTGTTCCCATGTCTCTCTGGTGATTCCTAGCACCCTGATTTCCCTGATTCTCCACAACCTCACGCCTCACAGGGTTTAAGCCATTACTTCCCACACCTCAGTTAACAAATCCTCCTCCATTATCGGGGTTTCCTTTCATCCACGGCTCTCGGCACTCATTCTTATAGTGCCCTTTCTTTCCACATCCAAAACAGGTAACAGTGGCCTTCCAGTCCGCTCCTTGTGCAGTTTGAGCCGCAGCAAGTGGACGGGACCTACAGTCTTTGGCCATGTGTTCAACCTTAGAGCAATTCCTACACACTATTAAGCATGGTCCATGGTGGTGTCGATTGCAACGACCACACAAGGGCTTGCTACCTTCATAACCCTTCTTCTCTCCATTTCCTATGGCGAACACCCTGGCTGTCTCTTGCCGTTTGTTGTCATTCCCTTTAACAACTTCATTCCTCTTCCTCTTATCACTTTTATCATTCTTACCCTTGTCTCCTACTTCTAATACATAAGAGTCCATCAAACGCTGAGCCACAGTAATTGCCTCATGCAAATTAACTGGCTTCGCAGCGATGACATCATTCCTAGTAGCTAAAGGCAATCCATCAGTATACCTCTCAATCTTAAGGGCTTCAGTGCGAACCATATCAGGGCAAAGCAGCGACAACTCTTGGAAACGACGATTGTAAGTCGTCATGTCGGTACCCTTAACCTTATGGTTCCAGAACTCAATCTCTAGCTTCTTAACTTCATTCCTAGGACAGTAAGTCTTGATCAAGAGAACCTTAAACTGGGTCCAAGTTATGCTATAAGCTACATCACTCCCTACAGATCTGTGATAGTTGTTCCACCAGGTCAACGCTTCGTCCTTCAAGGTAAATGTTGCGTACTTAACCTTACAATCCTCTTCACAGTTGCTAACGGTAAACACAGACTCAGTTTTCTCCATCCACCTAGTTAGGTAAACCACTCCCTCAGTTCCTCCGAACTCGATGGGACCACAGAATCGGAACTCTTTGTAGGTACAACCTTGAGTCCGATTAAGCAGTTGGGTTCCACCAGAGGTGTTAGAGAGATTAGACTCAGCTAGCAGTTCAGCTACACGCTGTGTCACAAGCTGGTCGATGTGGGCTGGGTTCAAAAGCGAAGGGTTTTGTGGAACATGACCATTCTCAACACGGTCATTCACATTAGGGTTCTCTACAGCTGGGTTATCAGTATTCAGGTTCTCAACAGGTGGAGTGGTCGGGGTCGGACGACGACCTCGAAGGACAGGGGCAACCACAACAGCATAGGTTGCTCGGTTAGTCCTAGGCGGGTTTCATCTTGGTGCCATCATTCTGAAGGCAAGAATAACAGTTTCATAAGTTCACAATTCACGCTCTAAAAGACCGAGTTGGGTTCCAAGGATCACCAAATAACGCTCGAATACATAATCAAGGTTAACAAGGATAACGTTATACCATAACAAAACAACTAGAGACCGAATCATAATTAAAGGATGCACCTTCCAATAACCATAACTCATCGGTTCCAAAGTGGAATACATGAAAGGGTACGAAGAAATCAAAAACGATCCTAACAACGATACTAATAAGATAACTAGGATATATCTACATCTCGAACTAGAGACTACTCAGTTTCAAGATGGTACAATGCCATGAATCTAACACAATCTAGCCACGACTACGAGCACTCCTAAATGATCTCCAAACATCGTCCATCACTCTCCATAATGACAAAATCCCCAGACGCTGAGAGTCACGATCTTTCTTAAGATTCACGACCTCCTCCTCCAACTTGTCGACCTTGCGCTGAAGCGCTTGGTCTGCCTCCTGGGCTATCGAATACTCTGCTTGCCGGTTCCCTACCTGCTCATAGAGTTCCGACATACCCTCTCTCAAGGCCATCGACTTCTTCTCCATCTTAGTCATATCTATCCTCAAATTCTCTACACCAGTCCTCGACACTTCATCTAATCGATTCGTCAACCGACTAAGGCTAATATTCTGGGATATAATCCTCTCCCAAATCAAACCCGTACCTCCATACTCCTCGGGCTCTGAAGCAATCTCCAATGTCATATCTGAACCTAATGGGCTACCTATCTCAGGTGAATGTGGAGGTGAACCAAAATCAAAAGGCTGCCCAGGAGAATCAGGCTCAGGCAAAGGTAAAGGAGAGCCTGGTCCTAGAGAATGCGCATAATGCGCAGGACTCTGCAATGGAGGAGTACCCCTTTCTGGGATATCCTCATCGTCCACCTCCTGAGGATCCTCATCCTCATCTACATACTCCTCCTCAATCTCATGCTCCTCCTCGATCTCATGCTCCTCCTCGCCCTCATCTTCAGAGGGAGAGTCCATGAGTCGGCGTCTCTGTGTGGGTGAATCCTGAGGTGGTATAGTAAGGGATCTAGGTCTTCTAAGACAGGGTGATGCTGGTGGTGATGACAGAAGAGAGTGAGCTGCTAGGTGAATAGGTGATGATGGTGGTTGCACGGACATGCGGGCAGTACAACGAGTAAGTCTAGGAGTCTGGGCTCGTGCTAAGACCTAATGCAAAGTGAGCTGCCTAGATGAGCTAGGGAGATTTGATGATGATGATGAACTAGAGTGACGGGCAATCACATAGGGATCACCCTGCACAACAGTCATGAGAGTCAATGCTGGGGAACTAGCAGCAACAAGGACATCCTCAGACACATCATAAGCTAGTGAAGGCATAGTCTGTAACAATGGCATAGGGTAGGTATAAGTGTTCGAAAACAACTAGTTCTAATAAGCGCATCAATTCAACCAAAACATATATCACATAATGAAAGCTGTAAAATAGAGGTACCGCATTACTCAAAATATGCCTTTAAATAAAACACGTAAGTTCTGTTCTATCATATAATCCACGCATCATATAATCCCAAATCAAATCAATCATATAATCACGCTCAAAATCCCAAAATCATAACATATCGATAATCCAAATCAAATCCATAATATCTCGACAATCGAATCACATATCCCAAAACCAATAATCATATCTAAAAACATAACATCTCAATAAAGAATTCACAATTCATAATATCTCATAAATCAAATAAGAAGCTTCGGCTTGGCAGGCGGGCATGCGTCGGTCGAGGATCAATTTTCTTAAAAAGTGGTTATAGTTTAGGTTTTATTAAATATCTAGTTCTCTATAACCTTGAGCTCTGATATGAATCTGTAACACCCCCAAATCTCAGTACAGCGGAAGACTTAATCAAGTTTTCGGGGCGTTACATTGGATTGGTATCTCACACAAGTATAGCAAACAAGATAGTCATTATCATTCAAAACCAATCTGATAAGGTTTTAAAATGTACCTTTTTGAGGGGTCGTTTAAGCCCTTATTTGATCACTTTTGTATCCGTTATTACTTAATATTGTTCCTTTTCACTTTTTAGGTATCTTGAAGGCAAAATGCTGGAATGACACTTATTCGGATGAAAAGGCGCGAATCTACGAAGAAAATGGCCAAATTCAAGAATCGAGACACTCAGGCTGCTGGAACTGAAGGGGACGGCGTCAGGTGTTAACTGCGACACCGTCGCATCACTTTTGTGACGGCTCAGTAGCCAAATTGCTTATTTACAAGTCACGGTGTCAGGCTTTAAAAGAGTAGGTCGTCGCAACTCAGACGGCCTAGATTTGATCCAGACGGCGTCAGAGACTGAAGGGGATGGCGTCACAAGTATAAGGTGACGCCGTCGCAAGACTAACGTAGCCAAGACGAAACCCTAATGACAGCGACCCGACGACGTCACAAATTAAAGGGTGACGCCGTCGCGAATGTAATCTTATATATAGAATCTGAATTTTTTAGTTTTGAGTGTGTAGTCTTTTGGAGTAAAAACCTAAACCGAACCAAAGCTGTCTTGTACAGTATTTTAGGGTTCTAAACCCTATCTTACATCAAGATAAGTGTTTTACTTCATTAATTTAATTATGTCTTCAATTACTTGTGTGTATGCTTGCATGTTCTCCATGTCCGGCTAATTTACTTGTGTGTTTGCTTAGGGAATATGAAACTTAATTATTGAATATTGATTGGTTGTCTCTTATCTTAATTGTTAATGATCTAATAATGTGATAGGTCATCCGTTGTATAGTTAATGCTTGATTAATCTTTGTGAACCTTAGTTTATAACACCTAGAGTTGTTGTAGGCTAAACCATCCGAAGAGTACCTTAGAGTTAAAGTTTATAAATCCTAGAGACTTTGTAGGCGATAACCTTTGGTAGTTTCAAAGAGTTAGGGATAAACGCATACCCTACGACCTTAGACACACAACGCGATTAAGAATAAGGACGTGACAATTCAACCATCAATAGGAGATAATTAAGGAGTAATAAAACCTAAGTAAACACATCTTTAAACCATCATACGAGCACACAATAATTAGACATAGACTACCCTCACCTTAGTTAATTAGATAATTAGATAGTAGAAGTAATCGGTAGAAATACCAACCCCCCAAATCCAAACCCCGAGATTCGTACCTTTCAAATTCCTAAAAAAAACATAAAAAGATAAAAAATAATCTTCCTCAACCCCAACCTTAGCGTAGTAACCTCTCACTAGCATTCCTATTCCCCTAGAGAACGATATCAATTCCCGTGGCTTACCCTAATACTACACTACAACGATTAGGTTCACTGCCTAGGGTGTTGAAAAACTTGCTCGACGAAAAGGAAGTTCCTTTGACCCCTAACGCGTTGTGTAAGCGTATCAAGTTTTTGGCGCCGCTGCCGGGGAATAGAATAGCTAGTTAGGAGTCCACCTCGTTTAGGTTTCTTTGCTTGATTCCTATCAAGTAAGTTTTTTTTCTCATTTTTAGCTTCCTCGTAGTCTATCCCCCTTCTTCGTGACTTTTGTTCGTAACCCATCACTTTTCATCATGGAAGGTGATAACCAACCACCACTCAACAATCCACCACCAAATAAATCACTTTCACTCAAAACCCAAACCAATGACCAACACAACCGCCGAAGCCGTTATGTGAGTAGAAACACCGACCTTCAAGATTTGCAGAAGGTATTTGTTAGGTCACTAGTTTTACAACACAAGCTTATAAGAGAAGAGATAAGGCGGATGAACAAGTATCAAACACAAACACACAATAATATGAGACGGTTATGCGTAGTGAGAGTGAAAGAAGAGAAACTTGAACAACCAACCTTCAAATGAAGGTTATTACAATGTATATATAGGCAAGGAGCTAGGGCAACACTCCCTCTCCTTCCCTATTCCTTATTGGGCTTGGGCCTCAGCTTATGGGCCTTCTACATAAGCTGGACCTTAAACAAACATAAAGGCCAGAATAAAGCTACCTATTACATATGAAATATAAATACTTGAAATACAGTTTAGGAGTGATTCCAACAATCTCCCCCTCAAGTATATATGAATGTAAACGGTGAAGGCGTTGATGTAATAGTAGCGGTGACGTCTTCTGACATTCTTCTTTCTTGTGAGAGGAATTGTCTTGATTCGAACAATCTCTCCAGTGTAGAGAGATCGTTATCTTTGAACAGTTATGCTTTGACGTCATCATTGACTTTGTTCTTTGATCATTGTTCTTTGTGGTGAAAGTGATAGTATGTTGTTGTTTGCATCAGTCTGCCTCAGGTCTGCTTTGCTGCTCCAGTGTCTCCACGTCATTCTTCAACATGCTCACACGCTCTTTGACAGTGGAAATCAATACTGATGAAGTTCTTTAAGTCTTTAACTTTGTAGATTCTTTGGTTGATGAAGAATCATTCTGACTGTTGTGTTGCATTCGAATAGAACTTCCATTAGTGATGATGTTGGCGTGAGCATGAGAAGAATCAGCACGATCATCCCGCTCCGGAGCTTCCATAAGAAGAAAACATTGCAAACGGTTAGAAATAAGCGGTTTCCGGCACTTACAAGTTTGAACTTCGAGAGTGTTAACAGCATAGTGTGAAAACACAACTCTAATTCTTACAAAGGCCGTTCTTGAACTGGAGTCCCACAAGTGAGATAACGCGATGTACCGAAGTACATCTACAGTTCAGATGAGTCGCTGAGGTACACCGAAGCATCACCTCACGACTGTAGACCGTTTGAGACACACTCCGCGTAATCCACGGGGAGTTACCGAAGCGACCTGCTGTCAGGGCTGTTTGATGTTGACCCTGGCAGGAGTTTCCATTCAATCACTGAGGATCACAGATGTGAACCTCTCATAAATGTTCTCGACAGATTGCTAAGATCTGTGAAGGACTCGATATGAACCACTGAATCACTGAAGATCTTATTTGTTGATCAACAAGTGATTAAATGTCAAGTGTTCCTAAGAGATCTTTTGATGAATCTCGTGGCTCTAGACTCAATAGTGCGTTTTGGTTTTCCTGAGCGGAGACTAGGGAGAGGGTCTCCTTCTTCAATACCAGCGATCTCTAAGAGAAAGCCAATAGTTTATGTAGGGTTCCCTGTGAGAATGAAACAAGCTTCTGTGGAGAGAAACTTGAGTGGCTAAGAAGGTTTAGTGCATGCGTCACTGGGTCCATGACGACTTTTAATCTTCAATACCGGTGTCACTGAGTGACATCCAGTAGCATATGAATTGAACCCGGTGTCTGCCCTAAGTTGAATAATCTGGAGGGCTATTTCTTTTCACCCTTTACTTTACATTTCTTTTTTGATTCTTCAACTCCTTCTTTCTCCGATTCTCATTTTCTCCTTTTTATAATCATTCCTAAGGACTTCTAACACTAACTAATGGTAGTGTCCTTGGGTAGATCCCTCCGGCTCTGGCGGATCATAGGACGGTTATACCTAACCTTAGTCACCTTATAACTCCATGACTAACCTATGTTTGCCATTATAACCACTGTAAGTAAACAATATCTCTCAAAGGGTTTGTAAATGAAAAACATGTTTTAACCACAGTGAGAGATAAGTTTTTGCATAAATACTCCCCCTCCACATGTGCTTAATAGTTTTATGGTTAAATGCACAGTGAGGAAAGAGCGCGCACTTTTTGAATTGATCCACTAAAGATAGACAATCTCCCGCGAGACACGGTTACGTTGAATAGTTAAAGAGTTACATTGTCAGCTTTTAGGTGACAACTAGCTCTAATAACTACCTTGAAGGTGTAGACAAACCTTGGGAGGTTGTCAAACCCGTCAGAGTTCATGTCTACCAAAAGTTTCTCGAATGGTACTTTCTACTCAGACAAGTCCTTTGCGAGACACGTTTACATCACTAGCGAACTAGCTTGAAATTATTACCCGTCCAGGACAAGTCTTTTCGAGTTGCAGACAGTTAAGGATCATCAATTCATTGGTTAAGTCTTTGCACACGAGAAAGCCAAGGGGCTTGCACATGTTGCTTTACAAAACATATTTCTTATCACACAATATTCTCCCCCTCAAAAATGGCATATAAGATGTTATTTTTGAAACATTTTGAGAATAAATATAACCATTTTGAGTGTTGCGGGAAGAGTGACCACTGTGAACAATTTGTGAACAAAGTTTTCATCAAATACTCCCCCTCAACTAGTGATATAAACGGTTGAGGTTTTGAAATCATATGGGGAAGTACTTGTCTTTTTGAGCAAAACCTTGAAAAAATGAAAGGTTTGATAGGTTTTACTCAAAAATAAGAAGCTTTCGCTCCTTTTATAAGGATTGTGGCACTGAGGCGTACCACAGGGTCCTTTCTTGACAATTGCGGGTTGTACACTGTTATGTGTGCACAAGCCATTCACATATATAATCATACATCCAAAATTATATGAAGGAAACCAATTAAGGGGTACCAGGAAGTGCAGTGATATTCCCAGGAGTGCGCACCGGGCGTTGAAAGCCGATGATGTTTCTCCTGAGTCGACCACCAACATAGCTCTCCAGTCGTCTGAACTGATCCCTTCTGAACAACCGTTCATCAATCAAGGTGATGATACGTCTCACATCCCTCCTTTCCTGAGAATTCCAACGCTTAGGATTCCCAATTTTATTGCGTATATCCTTCAATCTGTATGCTAATCCATCCCTAACCATCTTCAAGGTATGATCCCCGAATTTGTGGAGCTCACTACACGCCATTAAACAGTTTCTGCGAAGTTCACTGCGGTAAACAATGCCGAAAGGTTTGCTGATGAGCGTAAGTTGTTTGAGCTGGTTGATGTCAGGAAGGTCAAGCTGTGGTGGAGTGAAGTTTACACGTTTCTGATATGATTCAACAGCCATCTGGATATCTTCGACACGTTCTTTGATCACAATGCGTCTAATGAAGATGAGAACTGACTTGATAAATTCACGTTGAACTTCAGTCGAGAACTGTCTCATACGACCCTGTACTTTGGCAAGATACATGTCTTCGATGTCGTTGAGGGACAAGTTCTCAAAGTCAGCTTCGGAGAATCCATAGTCCTGTTCATCTTGTCGTTTGACTATGATATTCTTTAAGAATGTGTAGTCCCACTTAGACTTGAGATCAATGTGTTTGATGGCCACGATGTCCTTAGAGCTGTACACTGCATGTTGAGACTTCTGAACCAGGCAGCTTCTGTAGTAGATTCTTCGGCGTTCAGGCCAATGATGAATCCCATACAATGCATCTTGGTCGTATGCTTGCACATTGTCAGAAAACAAGTGAGTTGCACGTTCCTCGATAGCTATGCAGTTAGAGTAAATGGCTGCTGGGAATGGAAGAGTCAATGATGTAGTGTATTTTCTCGAAGCATCGCCACCATGGAGAAGAAATTCCAGGTCTTTGTTGAAGAAATATCGGAAGGGAATCCGTGGTTCGTCTGCTTGGCCAATGGTCGGTAGAGGTTTGGTCCAGTCGGTGTAGTATGGAGGGTTGTCCCTTTGTGTGAAGTCAATGTTTGCTTCCGGATTGAGCCAATCCATGTTGTTAGACATAGCTCGAGCGATGTTCTCAAGATGATATTCGACCTCGAGGGCGCTTTCAGAGCTGTCTTTCCATAGTTGAAAAGCGTCATTCTTGATTCGCTTCAATTCAGATTTCGTCATTTTCTTCACATGGAACTTTTCTTGCAACAGTTTTGCATGCTCCAATGTTGAACCATCTACCAATTCTTGACCTTCATCAGGGTAGGGAGTTTGATTGACAAGTGTGGAGAACCATTCAAACTCTTCGGTTTTATCGTCATCTAGCCATGATACGACTCCGGGCTGAGTCGTCTGTTTCTTCTTTTTGGAAGGCTTTGATGATGAAGCTGGTTTCTGCACTTGTTTGGGTGAGGTGGGTTGTTGTTGTGGCTCAAGGACCTCTTCATCGTCACCGCCCGTGAACTCAAAGTAGTCACCTGTTTTATGAGTCAGGGGTGGTAACTCGGAATCGTCCTGAGGTTTTTCAGTTGAAGAACGAGTAGGAGACCTTTGTTGAGTAGGGGTCCGTTGGGGAGGAGGAGGCATCGAAGAAGATTCACCAAACTGCTTCTGACGTTTAGGTGCAGAGTCTTTATCCTTATCCTTATCTTCATCGTCTCTTGGACGTTTCGGCTTTTCAGCTTCAAATCTACAAGCTTCTTGAAGTTGGTAGTCCAGCAATGCTTGATACAGTTTTGCTTCTTCAGTATTGAGCATTGCAGATCGTGGCGACATTTGTGTCACAAGCTTGGCTACCAATTCATTATTCGAGAACACGACTGAATCGGTCGGATTGATTGTGACGGTTAAGGGCGTTGATCGAATAGTTTGTTTGGCGATCTGCATCAGATTTGGATAAAGTTGTCTAGTGAATAACTCCTTTGTGACTTTAGGAACGTATTCCAGAAGGTACTTTTTAGTGTAGCCTTCGATCATTTCGTTCAGTTCCTCCTGACGGTGTTGTTTCATGAATTCCTGAACAAACTTCCTTTCCTTTTGCATCTTTTCATTCTCGTCATACAGATGCTGTATGTGATCAGCAAAGAAATTCAGCTTCTTGTTGAGCACGTCTTTCTTTCTGACTTGTTTGACAGCTTTGGTAATCCGTTCATGAGCTTGAGAAATCCAAGATTTAGGTGGTTTCTTCACTGATTTGGATGATGATCTGGTTGACTTTGTTGATGGTGGTGGTGATGAATGAGATGAAGAGTCTGATGATGAGGAGACATGAGGAGACTTCATGTCCTTAGGAGTTTCTGAGGTTTTCTCCTTTGAATGTGTTGGACTGTCTAGAAGAAACTTTGAGTAATCATCCTCGTCATCCTTAGACTTTTCTTTCTCAGTTTCCAGTTTCTCAAAATCATACTCAATAGTGTCTTCAACAGGCTTTTGTTGTTGCACAAGAGGGGTGGCACCAGCTCCCTTATCGGGTTGATTAACCGCATCAGGAGATGGTTTAGAGTGGGCAGCACCACTTGAGCCTCCGGGGCCACCCATTTGATCTTTAGCAAATTCAGCGGCCTTTTGAGTGTGTCGGACATTGTGAAACTTTTTCCTGTATGATTTATCCAATTGCTCTTCTTCATCTTCAGAGCTTTCATCCTGAGGTACAAGTGCAGTAGTCTTCTCTTTTCCTTTAATAGTTTGAGGACTTGGAGGTTTTGGTACTGAGGGATCTTCATCCTTTGCAGTTTCAGAGAATGTGATCTCTTCATCTGTGTCAGTAGCCTCAGAATCCTCGTCCCTGAGTTGTCTTTGTGGTTCAAGTGAAAGGATCGGAGTGGCTTCTAGAGAAGGAACTTTCTTCTTAAGAGTGGGTTTCCTCTTTGGAATGGGTTTCTTCTTAGGAACATTCCTTTGACTATCTGTACTTGTGACACTTCCTGCACTTCCTTTTCTGGTTCTCCTTACCGGTGTACCAGAAGATTTTTCATCGAGATGACCAACTTTGCCTTGTTTGACTGCTTCCAGATATCTCTTGTACGTTTCGAGCTTTCTGACATCTTCAGTTAGAAGGAAATCTGGCAGCACAGCACCTTGTTTCTTTGTAGACGTTTCCTTGATTCTTACAGATAGAATAGGTTCCGTCAACATGTCGTGATTGTTGGGGTCATTGAGCCTCTTGGGGATGTCAGGATGAAGTCCAAGTGCTCTTTGGATCAACAATTTGGTATATCTGATGTAGGGAATCTTTGAGCCAAGTTTGTTGAGAAATGACATCATGTCATCCCAAATCAGAGCTTCAATAGCGATGTGTTTCCTGTTGACGAAGGCCCAAAATATTTGCAGTTCTATGAGCTTAGGATGCTCATAGCCGCTGTCACGACCAGAAACAGACTTGGTGATGATCATGTAGAGTGTTCTCCATGGTTGAGGAATACTCTTAAGCTCTACTAGAGAGTGCTTGTTGATTACTCCTGTAGCCTCGTCATAACCGATATCGATTAAGAATTGGAGAGTGAGCTCTTCAGTAGGTGAGGCATATAGTTTGGTTGGATCGACTTCAGGAATTAAGAGAACAGCCCTTAAGTCTGCAGGTGTAATGATGACTTGTTTGTGATTCAGAGTCACCTTCACAGCAGTTTGTCCTTTGACCCTTTCCATAGTGTTCCAGAACTGTTGGATGTAGATCTCAGGGACAGTTGCAGAGTTAGTAAGCATGTTCTGATATGGATGAGTCCTCAGAATATCAATAGCAATGAGACATGAAGATTCAGAGCAAGTGAGGGTGTCAAAGTCAACACGGAGATTATTCTTTCCAATCTTCATTGGATAACCATGAGGATAGATATCAGCAATGGAGAGAACTTCAGGTGCATCCACATTCATTTGTTCAGCCATGTCGTGATCTGAAATAACATTAGCCAAAAGAACCAACATATCGAAAGACATGATGTTAGTCAACAGAAGGTCTTATTGTCTAGTTATTGAATGTACAGTGTCAATGATTGTTACGAGTCCTAAGTCACTTGTATGTTCAATAGTTCAATGATATCGTGAAATGTTTCGTGAGTTAGTTAACTTTAAGTTTTAAAGTTTATGTTATCACTTATTGTTCACAATATATCAAAAGATTTAAGTTTATTAGTGACATTTTGGATTCGTGATGATATGATTAGTTTATTTACAAGTTTGTACAAGTAACAATTCATCATGAAGGTCAATCCAGGGTTAAGCGTAGTTTAGGCAAAGTTATGCGTAGACAGGTATGATATATGTTTAGGCGTAGACTTACGCGTATAATCCTATCTTACGCGTAAGAAATGTTACGCGTAGGAAAAGGAGTCCTTATGCGTAGAGTCTATGCGTAGGCATATATAGTCCTTACGCGTAAGGCTACTCGTAAGAGTTGACCTTAAGCGTAGGGGTCACTGTTTACGCATATCCTTCACAGGATACGCGTAGTCCATTGTAGAACCTTAAGCGTAGAAGCTACGCGTAAGACAAATCTTACGCATAACAATCTACGCGTAAGGTGATCCTTATGCGTAGATAATCAAATGACCTTGATTCTGAATTATGAGTGTAGCAATCCTGAAATAAATTATCAAATCATCAAAATCAGCACATACATTCATTTCAATAACAACACATGGCATGAATTATGTATAAATCAGTTACGCGTAGAATATCTTACGCGTAGACTAAACCCTAGTTCTACGCGTATCAAATCTAGCCATGGATTATGCACCAAAGTTATTCTGGTAGTTCAAGAGAGTTGTATGAGCTTATATACCAAGTATTAACATCTAACTCATGGTGAATCAAAAATACCCAATCTTATGAACCTTAAACCCTAATTTCAAAATCTGAATTCATCAGTGTTTCTGGGTAGTTATAGAGCAAGGATATGATTAATTCAACATCATATGAACATAACCCAGCAATATTTAGACCAAAAACACTTCTCATTTGGAAGAACCCAAATCCACGCATAAACCCTAAGTTTCAAAATCAATCAATTCATGTTTCTGGGTAAGATTTGAGGATAAAGATATTATCATTGATGCTAAATACATGTTTTGAAACAATCCTTTTAACCACAAACTCACAATCTTGATTATATGATCATACACTTATGCGTAGATCATAAAAACGAGATTATACATAGTTTTAACCGTTGGATTTTTGAAAAATTCAAAACCATTGCTTAAAAACATGTTGTAAACGCAGAATCACTTACAAAATGATGATCTGAAACACGGATTTGAAGATTGATTCTTGTGCGTAGGATATGTTTGGTTGATAGTAATAAATGAGAAGAGTTAAGTTAGGTGGAGGTTTTATTTAAAATAACTTTAAGTTTTTGACAGTTTTGGTCCCTCCACCTTTTCCATTTTCATCCAAAGCCTTTTAACTTCCAATTTTGGTTACCAAACGAAGATTTTAGAAACCTTGACGACACTCCCCCTCGACTTGAGAAAATAATGAAAGGTTATTAATTAAAGTCCGAGGAGTGTCAATGAACCAGAAATTTACCACCATTTGTAAAAGAATCAACCGAGATGTGATAACATGCAAGTACACAGATGATTTGAAGCAGTTAATGGATTATTTTCTCCCCCTCAACACTTGATCGGAAAAATACTGAATTTTGAAAGATTAAAGTGTTGACGGAAGAAATGTACTTGCCATGTTGAAAGAAATATAGATAAGAAGAATATTTTTGTTGTTTTGTCGGATTTTATATTTTTGTATTTTGTTTTTGAGAATATATTTACAAAAGAGGTTTTGGTGTTCGACAGGTTTTTAAGACTGTTTTAAGAGGTCATCCAGTTCCTCTTGAGTCAAACACCTCATACCAATTCGGTGGACCAACTCATTAAACCGAGCGGGAGGCAAGGCTTTGGTGAGCAGATCTGCCAATTGGTATTCAGTACCCACAAAGTATAATTCAACGGTACCCTGTTCCACGTGGTCCTTGATGAAATGATAGCGTAGATCGATGTGCTTTGATTTCGAGTGCTGAACTGAGTTGCACGAGATTGCAATGGCACTCCGATTGTCGCAGTACATCGGGATTCTGTCAAATACGTAACCATAGTCTTTGAGTTGTGTTCGCATCCAGATGACTTGAGCACAACATGCGGACATGGCTACATTTTCTGCTTCAGTAGATGACAGCGATGTACAGTCCTGCTTCTTAGATTGCCAAGACACCAGTTTATCACCAAGAAATTGTATTGCTCCTGAAGTACTTTTCCTTGAGTCTAAGCATCCTGCGTGATCAGCGTCTGAAAAAGCGATTAGTTCAAAACCAGAATCCTTCGGATACCAGATCCCCAAATTAATGGTTCCCTTGATGTATCGGAGGATTCTTTTAGCCTCAGAGAGGTGGGTTTCAGTTGGTCGCGACTGATAACGGGAGCATAGATAAACGGCAAAGACAATGTCAGGTCTGCTAGCTGTTAGATACATGAGAGACCCAATAATACTGCGGTATTTGGTAGGGTCAACCAATTTCCCATGTAAATCAGCATCTAATTTCTTGGTATGAGCCATTGGTGTGGCATAAGTATCACAGGTATTCATTCCAAATTTGTTTAACAATTCAAGGGCATATTTGGACTGACTCAAGAAAATACCACGGGGTGATTGATGAACTTGCAGTCCTAGAAAGAACGTAAGTTAACCCATCATGGACATTTCAAAATTTTTCTTCATGAGTTTTGCAAAAGCGATTGAAAACTTTTTATGTGTTGACCCAAAAATGATGTCATCCACGTAAATTTGAACAATTAAGATGTGTGCCCCGTGATATTGTATGAAAAGAGTTGGGTCAACCGAGCCTTTGGTGAAATTATTGGCAATGAGGAAAGATGATAGCTTATCGTACCATGCCCGAGGGGCTTGTTTGAGACCATAAAGAGCTTTGTTCAGTTTGTAGACATGGTTCGGGAACTCAGGATCAACGAATCCATCTGGTTGGCTGACATAGACCATTTCTTTGAGTTGCCCATTGAGAAACGCCGTTTTGACATCCATCTGATAGACCGTCATATTCATGTGAGCCGCGAACGCAAGAAATATCCGAACAGCCTCAAGACGAGCAACCGGAGCAAAAGATTCTTCAAAGTCTATCCCTTCTTCCTGACGATAACCCTTAGCAACTAGACGTGACTTGTTTCGGATGACGTTCCCTTCAGCATCCAATTTGTTTTTCCAAATCCATTTGAGACCAATGACGTAGACCCCTGTTGGTCTTTCAACCAGTTCCCATACTTCAAGACGTTTGAATTGGTTAAGTTCTTCCTGCATGGATTCAATCCAGTTGTCTTTTGTCATTGCGTCTTTAATGTTTTTAGGCTCAGATTGGCAGACAGTGAGTGCATATATGCAATGTTCACCATCTGAGTGAAGACGTTGTCTCGTAACGACTGGTTGATTCGGGTTGCCAATAATGTTAGCCAGAGGATGGTCTTTTGTCCATCTATGTGTAGAGGGTTGATGTTGATATACATTGTGCAGATTCTGAGGATTCAAATGGTTTGTTGAAGATTCCGCAACATCTGGTGCAGCAGTCTCATTAGCAAACGGGTTGAAGAACGCATTTGGATCAAAATCTGCAGGTGGGGGTACTTCATTCAGCATATCATCAGCTGGTTCATCATTGTTGGAAGCGGTGTGTTCAACTGTTGTGTTGGAGTCAATTGGTGTAGGTGCATCTTCAACAGTAGTTGTTGTAGCAGGTGTATCAGGTATAGGAATATTATCAGGTTGTGCAGCGGAAACAGCGGATACACCAGGAGCACGTTCATCAATATCATCACAGAACAGAGGAGCAAATAACCTTTCCATTTGTTGACGAGTTAGCTGAGGGCTTTCTTCAGCTGATGATGGGGGTTGAGGGAAGTTTAAACGGTTGTGTCCGGGTTCTAAGCTGTTATACTCAGAAGCCATATCCGTGAGTTCATCGAAATGAGCATGAATCGTTTCCATAACCTCCTTAGTTCGACGATTCCAGATTCGGAAACCTTTAGAATTGTCACAGTATCCAATAAAGACTCCAATATCAGCTTTTGCTTTGAGCTTTCCAAAGTCATCACGATCATTATTCGGATAGCAAAGGGATCCAAATACATGAAAGTGTTTGAGGTTCGGTTTATGGTTGTGGACAAGCTCAAAAGGTGTTTTGTTGTGGCGTTTTGTGATCATAGAACGGTTTTGAGTATAGCATGCAGTGGATACAGCTTCTGCCCATAAGTAATCTGGAAGTTTAGCATTGATTAACATTGTTCTTGCAGCTTCCACTAACGTTCGGTTTCGTCTTTCAACAACTCCGTTTTGTTCAGGTGTCCGTGCAATAGATGTTTGATGCTGAATTCCCACTTTCTCATAAAATTCACGAAGGGTTTTGTTAACAAATTCAGTTCCTTTGTCTGTTCTGATGATTCTGACGGTGTTGCGGAGCTGAACCTGTATCTTTGTGAGAAAGGTGATGATCATTTGTGGAGCTTGGTCTTTGCTACGAAGAAAGTAGACCCAAGTCCATCGTGAGTAGTCATCAACAATTACTAAGATGTAGCGTTTGCCATTGATCGTTTGCACGCGCATCGGGCCACACAAATCCATGTGAAGAAGATGTAGCACATGCTGAGAGCTGTGTTCCACCTTTGAAGGAAAATGAGCACGAGTGCTTTTCCCTTGTTCACAGGCTGAGCAAAGGTGATCTTTTGAATACCGGAATCGTGGGAGTCCTTCACCTAGTTTGTGTCGAGCAAGGTTGGTGATAGTTTGAAAGTTTAAATGTGATAGACGACGGTGCCATAGCCATGATTTTGTAGATGTTGCCTTTGAAAGTAAGCAAATGGGAGAGGAAGCAACCATGTCTTGCATAGAGATAGTGTAGAGACTAGAATTACGCGAGCCAGACATAAGATCGTTTCCTTGTAAATCACGAATGAAACAAGTTTTCTCCCTGAAAGCAACCTCCAAATCTCCATCACAAAATTGACCTACTGAAAACAGATTGTGACCGAGGCCTTCCACATAGTAAACCCTGCTGATTTCGATGTTCCCATTAACATAATCTCCGTAGCCCATGATGGCTGCGAAGTGATCGTTCCCGAATCTGACAGTGCCAATGAACTTTGCAATAAAGTTTGATAACAGTTTGAGATTGCCTGTCATGTGTCGGGAACATCCGCTATCAACAATCCAGAGAATGATCTGTATCACCTGCAGTACACACAGACGACACAGATGGAATAGAAGTAGATGTGGAACCCGAAATGTGAGAGGGTTCCGAAGCAGATATGTTAGACATACACACATTTATAATTTTAGGCATCCATTTAAATCCTAGTGTGTTATATATCCATTTCTGCCATCTATAACTACTCTTTGCTTTAGTTTTAGTGAAAGCACTGGGTGTTACTACATTCTTAGGAGGTGAAGCGGGAGCTACTGTGATAGCAATGGTTGCCTTAGAATCTAAAGATGGTGGTTTACCAAGCACAGACTTAGAATGATTAGTTGGCCTAGAGGTATTTCGATTCTTAGGATTCCGTAATCTAGAGATTATAGCTTTAGCAACACATTTGTCATGACAATCAGAATTCATACTCTTTTGACAAATATCACAAGGTGCATCAGACTGAATATCAAAGGTACTTAATGGTTTAGCATTCGTTACATCACTATTTCTATTACATTTGCCGGACGCAACATCTATAGTGGAAGTAACATGAGTTTTATTCAGAGTCCTAGGGTGTTCTTCTACTTTAGCATTCCTTATTGATCTTTTCTTAGGTCGCAACTTCCTATTCTTCGTTTGGGTGCTCCTAGGCTGTGAAGTGCGGACGTTTGGAAAAGATGCAACTATTCTTGTTTCAGTAGAGGGAAACACATTAGCAACTTGTGATTTGGCAGTGGGAATTCTAGGTTCACGATTACTAAGTGTGACTGGTGCTAATCTCTTAATCACAGTAGGCGGGAGTTGTTCATACTTTCCTAACATTTCCCGTAACTTAGAGATGGTGTGAATCAGATCTTGATTTTCAGAACGAATATTACCAGCAAAATTCATGACTTCTCTAGTGTGAGCAAGATAGTGATCAAGTTCGTTTGATGCTTCATCTCGAGTCTTTTTGAGTAAATCAAATATGACACCATATTCCTGTTTAACGTTTAAAAGTTCTTGTTCATATTTAGAGATTTGACTTTTCAAAGACACGTTTTGATCATCCAGATGCTCAATTTTAGGATCAGAAGATTTTGCACTCAATTGAGCAATTTTCTTTTGAAAACTAAGTTGATGGTTGTGAATATCTTTTTCACACCACTGAAGACGACGTTTTGCATTGTGAATTTCCGTGTGTAATCGTTTATTTTCAGCTTTTAAAGACTCGATCTGAAGCACATTATCCGTGTTCTCAACAGTTACAATAGTTTCAACAATATCAGTAGAGATATGATCAGATGCATATGGCAACGAATAGAATAGCACAACATTATGGATATCAGCACAGATAACATCTTCCAAGAGTCGATCAACATCTTTTCTCAACAGTTTCTTTTTGCGTTTTGTGTTAGTTATAGATGTTTCTGTTTTCTCGAAAACGTTTTTCATTACCCCAAGTTCCTTATGAAAATCCTTTTCCCAGGCAATTGCACAACTTTTCAAGTTTTTAACATTAGGTAAAAGATTTTTCTGAAAAATGTCTCTTTGTTCTCGCGCCAGAGGCGATTGAAAATGTTCAACTTTGATTTCAGATCGATATTCTATCTCATGTTGTAAAATTTTGAGGTCAGCCATGAAAATGTCAAAATATCGAAGAATTTTTCGATTTTCAGGTTGTGAGTTTACTTCGCTAATGGAAGGTAAAGGACCATAAGTTTGTGCAAAGACTGTTTTGGGATTAACAATAGAAGACTCGGGTGTTTTGATGATAACCCTTGGTGTGTTTGAAGAATCCGTTGGTGTGACGAAAGTTACCGCTTTTTCATAATTAAAAGGTTTGTTGTAAACAACGGTTTTTAATTTAGATCGACTCTCGTCTTCTGCATCTAATTCCTCTTGACGATGGTATTCAACAACACTCATGACAGTATTATCAATTTTGTATTGTGCACTGGAAACTTCAGGAGTTGGTTTGAATGTTTTTAGTGAAAGCTTTGGTTTGTAATCAGCTAGATTTTTTCCATATCCATTTGGATTAGGTTTTAAGGTAAACTTTTCAATAGCTGTTACTGATTCACCATGTTTGTAAACAACCGTTTTAAACTCTTTAATTTTGTTTTGCAAACCGAGAATTTCAGCAAGAAGGTCATCTACCCGATTCGTTGAATGCTTTTTGTATGCGGAGAACTGGTTTTGACAATTTAACAACTCAGCCTTAGCTTTTTGATTTTCCAAGGTGAGAGCGTTAAGTTGCTTTTTATGTTCATGTTTCAGTTGTTCTAATTCGGACAACAAAGCATTCTTCGAGGCGGCTAGATCACGCATCTGTCTCTCTAAATATTTTTCGTTTTGATGAGATTTTGCAAAAGCGGCTTCAAAACCTTTTTCACGGTTTTCTTGAGTTTTGAAAAAGTTGAGTTGCATTTGTAAACATTCAAAATCCTTGGTTAACAGTGCATTTTTACTTTTTAAGGACTGATTTAATGCATAACATTCCTCCATTTTGATTTTATGGTCTTGAATTAACCGAGCAAAATCTGGATGAGGCAACAGATCATCTTGTTCAACGTGAGTCGCAACATGATCATTCGTTATGTCCTCAAGTACGACCACTGAGTCAATTTGATTATCAAAGGGGACCATAAGGTCATCTTGATCGTCAAATGTAACTACAGGGTTAACTTGAAAATCATCAGAAGAAGATGTAGAAGACTCATTTTGAACAGTCTGATCCGTGCCGGATTCAGATATTGGCGGAGATATTAGTTCAGATATGATGATGGTTTGTTCGGGTACCTGAGACAAGCCATCAGTGTCATACACTGGGCCTGTATCACTCAAGTGGAGCTCATGCATATTAGCCATCAACATAACAGCTGCATTCGCTTGCAAGTCTTCCATATCATCATCTGAGTCTGCATCTGCCATAAAGCTCTGTTCTTTGTCTGTAAGAGATCCACCAGCTTCATCCTTAAGAGCCAAAAGTAAAGCCTCTTTGAAGTAAGCACTGCCCTTAGTCCTTGGCTTTGGGCATGCATTAGCCAGGTGTCCCTTCTCATTGCAGTTGTAGCATCTAAGGCCATTTAACCGATTCTGAGCATTTCCTTGTTCCACCACTTGAGCTCTGTTGTTATTCCTACCCACAGTATTAAACCCTTGACCACCGCCCATCTGACGACCATAATCACGATTCTGAACTTCAACACGTCCATTGTTCACAACAGCTTGAGTCCGTGTGTTAGATGAGGAACGAATACGATTGTTGGATTTGTTGGTGTAACGGCCAAAAGCATTAGCAATCATCACAAATCCTTGTTGCAACGCTTCGAACGGATCGATTTCCTCAGTAGCTTCACTGACATATGCTTGAGCATTGTTGCTGTATGGAACCAATTGATTTTGTTGAGGTTGAGGTTGTTGCTGTGAAGGTGCGTTTGAAGCAGTTGGTTGAGTTGCTGGTTGAGAGGGATAATTCTGTTGAGCATATAAGGCAAGTTGTTGATTGTCCGGTTGTGACTGTTTAGCAATTTGAGCACGGAGAATCCTTTCCCGATCAACTTCCTTCTCATGAGGCTTCAAGTAATCGTACAACAATCCATAAGTAGAATGATGCATATTCTTCGCTTGACGGAGAAAAATGACATACTTCTCCCATTCTGGACCAAGACTACTCAGGAACTTAGTATTCACTGCTATTCTTGGCATGATGATGTTGTGTTTATCCAAATCATTGATGATGTCTGAAAATCGGTGATGATATGACTCAAGTGTCTCTCCAGGTTCAATCATGAAGTGTTCATAAGCCAAGTAAATTTTGGATTCCAAATCCTCCTGATTGAGTACAGATCCTTCCATAAGAAGACGAATATGATCCCACATTTTTTGTGCAGTCTTTTGAGCATCAACACTACGAAGAATTGGGTTTGGTAATCCTAAGAGGATGTATTCCATTGCAAGTTCATCTGCTTCATAGTGTAGAAGTTCTGTAGCATTAAGATCTGCAACAGTAGCAATGTTGATTTGTTCATCTCTTGGTGGAACAGCAGTTGGATCTCCGGGTATAGTGACAGTAGGCATCTCAAATGGACCTTCTAAGATAACCTTCTTTAAGAACTTTCCATGTGGCTTCTTCAGATCACAGAACCTAAAGAACCTTATCACCCATTGATCGTAGTTTCCTGGAGTGAGCATTGGAGGTCTGTCAAGTGATCCAGCTTCATGAATTGATTGTTGGCTGCTTAAAGCTTCACACATCTTAGCAAACCAAGTGGGTTCCTTCATAGTTGTCCGTGATGGATGTTGATTGAAATCAGTTGTGTAGGGTTGAACTTGAATGCTTGGTTGTGGTTGAACCATTTGTGGTTGTGGAATAGCACCAAGTTGTGGAGTATGTTGCTGATTAAATTGTTGTTGATAAATGGCTTGTTGTTGATTCCATTGTTGATGTTGTGGAGTTAATTGTTGTTGTTGTTGATGATTATAAGTGTGAGGGAAATAGTTAGAGTATGGTGGTTGAGACATGATGATAAACTTGTGTGGTAAATATGGATCTTTGTAGTCGAATGAACCTTTGTTGATGAAGTATCCTTAGGCGTAGAAAAGACAAGAACCAAGTAGCACTTATGCGTAAAAACACCAAAAGTTACGCGTAACAAGAATAGTTACGCGTAGGATTTAGCTTACGCGTAAGCAGGAAAAAAGACTAATGTTATGCGTAAACAGTAAGTTAGGCGTAGAAAGTTAGGCGTAGGATTACCTTATGCGTAGTACTGGGTCTACGCGTAAGATGAATCTTAAGCGTAAGATTTTCTACGCGTAAGCTTATGCTTAAGCGTAAGATTAGGGTTTTATCCCAAGTGATCTTTTACACTTCACAGTGCAAAAGATATCCAAAGTCGACGTATTTTCAGACTTATCCAAGTAAGAAAACACGGAATAAACCAGAAAATTGAAGATCAAACCAAGGATAAAGTTATGCGTAGAATTAGGGTTTTGAAACGCGTAGTTCTACTCGTAACTTTGATTCTATCCAAATGTGTTTCTAAACCAGTTTTTGTGTGTTGAAATAGCTTCAATAACACCAAAATAACACAAAAGTGTGAAATTTGATGATCCAAAGCACTTAAAACGGTTACGCGTAGGATTACACTTGCGTACAAAAACAAGCTTAAAAACAAGGAAAAACACGTAAAGTTCCAAACTTTTTGCCAAAAACCAATAGTTTAACACCTAATAACGTTGAAAGTACAAGAATCTTGGATTAAACAGTGTAAAAAATCAGTTTTTAAGCGAACCAAAGATGATGTTATCTTTACGCGTAAGACCCAAACCAAAACTTCAAAAACAAACGAGTACACCCAACTATTTGGCGATTGATACCACTGTTAGGTCACTAGTTTTACAACACAAGCTTATAAGAGAAGAGATAAGGCGGATGAACAAGTATCAAACACAAACACACAATAATATGAGACGGTTATGCGTAGTGAGAGTGAAAGAAGAGAAACTTGAACAACCAACCTTCAAATGAAGGTTATTACAATGTATATATAGGCAAGGAGCTAGGGCAACACTCCCTCTCCTTCCCTATTCCTTATTGGGCTTGGGCCTCAGCTTATGGGCCTTCTACATAAGCTGGACCTTAAACAAACATAAAGGCCAGAATAAAGCTACCTATTACATATGAAATATAAATACTTGAAATACAGTTTAGGAGTGATTCCAACAGTATTCGACAGCACAATTAGGGAAGCTGTTGAGAAAGTGGTCAGCGCCTCTGTAGTTGGCTCCATGATCAACAGTAATTCGGAAGATGACTTAGTAAATAAAAATGTGAATGAGGAGGATAGCGCTTATTTTAATCTTTACCCCACTAAGGAAGAAGTTGCCTATCATCAATACATAATCGATAATCCCCGATCACCCATCATTAGGATATGTCCAAAGATTAGGAGAGGAAATCCTTGGAACCTCAAAATTCCTTGTAGGATCGGATATAGGAATGTCGAACATGCTTACATAGATACGGAATCTCCCATTAATGTGATGTCGTCTGGTGTTTACAATGACATTATGAATAAGCGACTTAAGATTAGGAGAGACCCTAAGTATCCAGGTGGAGTTTGCAACTTTGTGGGAAGAGTCAAGGATGTACATGTCTTTATAGGAAATTTCACCTACCTAGTTGATTTTGTAGTCCTAGAAGATGTAGGATGCGTCATTGACTATAGCTTATCCCAAGTAGTGCTAGGAAAGCCGTTTGTTGAAACATCTAAAATGAGCCATACAAGTATGATGGAACGGTTAGGTTCAAGGAAAGAAATGATGAGATCACTTATAGGATGCCTTGGAAGACGAATGAATATGGCCATCTATCCCTTTTTGAACGAGACAACATTAGAGCTTTTGAGGACAAAAGCAAGGACGATGTTGAAAAAGGTTATAAATTCATGTGGGAAAGAAGGAGGCTTTATTATAAGGATTGCTTGACCCTAGGGCATAGGTATAGAGTCGATGAAAATTTTGTCAACATGATAGAATTCTCATTGAGAATGCAAAACGAGACCACGTAAGGTCACGACTACGAGTCTAGCTACAAGACTCATAAATAAAGAAAAGCGCTTCGTGGGAGGCAACCCATGCTTAATTGTTTGCTTGTTTGTGTCATATATCTTTTGTTGATTGTTTATTCTCATGTTTAAATTTGTAAAAATGCTTTATTTTGTTTTTAACCTCGTCTTAATTACATATAAAGGTATTTTACATAAAGGATAAGTGTAGGGAGGATTACACACGTTTTCAAAAGAAACGTAAACATGAGAATTTCAATTAATTAAAAGATATACATGTGTTTTTTTCGAGTCAAATGCTTGTATCGAGTCATAATGGATGTTTTGCAGGAAATTTTTCCAGATTTTAAAGATGTAAATTTTCCAGAAAATCGCAGACCAGTTTTTGTCAGGATAACCTGACGGCGTCAGGATCGCAACCTGGCGGCGTCACGAAGGAGCAAAAACAACTGATTACTTTTTCTCGTTTTCTGAGCTGCTTATAAATTTCTTGGAATTTTCCAGGTCTTAATTTTCCAGAAATTCTGTAAACATCCATTCCACAAGCATTATATCCTAGTTTAGTAGAGTCTTATATATATTATTACCGCCGATTTTACGCGAAGGTTTCGGTTGTTTTCTTCAAGTGTGCAGGTTTAATTTATTAAGAAGGAGATACATAAGATGAGAAGGAGCTTTTCACGCAAACGTTCTTCTTGAAGAAAGATGTAACCACCACTTTACACGGATCCTACCGAGCTAATCAGGGGAGTATTAGTTTCTTTCATCTTTTATTACCTTCCATTATCATAACTTTGATACTTTCGGGGAACATTGGGGACAATGTTCAGTTTAATTGTAGGGAGGGAAAATAAAACGGGAACTTTGAAACTATGCTTATCCTTGATTATTTGCTTTGTCCAATTGCATTTGTGTAATAAACCATAAGAAAATGTCGGTTAGTGTAATTTTGGTACCAAATTTAAAATTTTCATGACATATAGGAGTGGGCCATTAGTCTTAATAAAGCGTCTCACGGATAGGAAGTTATATGACTAGCACAAAAACCCTTTACCACTTAAATTCCACCCAAAATGTGAGGATCGCCCTTAGATTAGTAGGAATTAAAGCATTCATCTTTAATGCTTAGAGTGTGAACCGGTAGTATAATAGATTCTAGAACTTGTTTTGTGATGCATCCCGAGATCGCTAGTAAGACTACACTTGTGTAGTTAGGAATAACTAAATGATAAGAGGCATTAGGATAACCCTTGTTCGATACCTGTAATATAATTACTTCTTCCACATCGGTTGAGTAATTCCCCCACACCTTTGCGTTGTACTCATCTTTAGTACACGATACCCCTAGTTAACCCCTCAGAGCCTATCCTTTTCGCGGTTCTCGTGATGTTTCGGTTTTCCAGAATATCAATGAAGAGCATTGTTTACACGCCACCCCCAAATGTACACCCAAATAGCCTTAGCCTACCTTGTATGCACTCACTTTTAGTGCATTATTGTTATCACCCTAAAACCTTTAGTTCAATTATCTAGTTGCTTGCATAAGTTGCTAAGTCGAGTCATATCCTTTGTACACAATTTTGGGACGATTGGGACTCATGGGAAAAGTTAAAGTTTATGAAATGACGGGAAGGGAACGTTAAATTCAAATTCTATTTATTTGCGTAATAATGTACTCCAAGTGTTTTGATCTTTTCAATTCGGGTCAAATTAGTGTTAGAGTAATAAAAACTCAAGTGTAGGAATGTGCCTATAAATCCCTATCATTTTGATGTTACCATAGAGGATGGTAGAGTAAAAGTGTATGAAAAAAAAAATAGAAAAAAAAAATAGAAAAAGAGAAAAAGAAAAAAAAATAGAGTGTTGAAAAAAAAAACATACGTGCTACCATCCTACATCTATCTTTAATTTATGTTTGTTTGTTTCAGTTATCTAGAGTCTAGAGTGTCGAGTCTTGGCTTAGCAACGTCATTCTTCGGATGCTTGTAACATAAAGATTTTTGACTTGCCACCACTAAATAGCCTATCCCACCAAACCCTTTGTTTCCCTACCGTAAGCCTAACATTACAACCCTTTAAAAGACCTCTTTGATAGTCTTTCCTAGGTGCTTACGCCAAAGCGATGGAGGTTTGATCTAGTCTCAAGCCTATGGTAATCTATGTACTAGGACCGGTTAATGAGTGTTTATCTTCCATTTCCAACTTGTTATATTTCATATACACCCGAGAGATGTGAGTATCCAAACACCCCATGTGAGGTGCTAGTATGTAATTTCCATGCTTGTTATGACTTTTTCGGGGCTTATATGTGTTGTGGATTGTTCTAAACCAATGCTTCATGACCCCTAACTTATAAATTAATTGGATAAAAGCACATTTGCTTGAGGACAACCAAATACCAAGTGTAGGGATATTTGATAAGGTTTTAAAATGTACCTTTTTGAGGGGTCGTTTAAGCCCTTATTTGATCACTTTTGTATCCGTTATTACTTAATATTGTTCCTTTTCGCTTTTTAGGTATCTTGAAGGCAAAATGATGGAATGACACTTATTCGGACGAAAAGGCGCGAATCTACGAAGAAAATGGCCAAAGTCAAGAATCGAGACACTCAGGCTGCTGGAACTGAAGGGGACGGCGTCAGGTGTTAACTGCGACGCCGTCGCATCACTTTTGTGACGACTCAGTAGCCAAATTGCTTATTTACAAGTGACGGTGTCAGGCTTTAAAAGAGTAGGTCGTCGCAACTCAGACGGCCTAGATTTGATCCAGACGGCGTCAGAGACTGAAGGGGACGGCGTCACAAGCATAAGGTGACGCCGTCGCAAGACTAACGTAGCCAAGATGAAACCCTAATGACGGCGACCCAACGGCGTCACAAATTAAAGGGTGACGCCGTCGCGAATGTAATCTTATATATAGAATCCGAATTTTTTAGTTTTGAGTGTGTAGTCTTTTGGAGTAAAAACCTAAACCGAACCTAGGCTGTCTTGTACAGTATTTTAGGGTTCTAAACCCTATCTTACATCAAGATAAGTGTTTTACTTCATTAATTTAATTATGTCTTCAATTACTTGTGTGTATGCTTGCATGTTCTCCATGTCCGGCTAATTTACTTGTGTGTTTGCTTAGGGAATATGAAACTTAATTATTGAATATTGATTGGTTGTCTCTTATCTTAATTCTTAATGATCTAGTAATGCGATAGGTCATCCGTTGTCTAGTTAATGCTTGATTAATCTTTGTGAACCTTAGTTTATAACACCTAGAGTTGTTGTAGGCTAAACCATCCGAAGAGTACCTTAGAGTTAAAGTTTATAAATCCTAGAGACTTTGTAGGCGATAACCTTTGGTAGTTTCAAAGAGTTAGGGATAAACGCATACCCTACGACCTTAGACACACAACGCGATTAAGAATAAGGACGTGACAATTCAACCATCAATAGGAGATAATTAAGGAGTAATAAAACCTAAGTAAACACATCTTTAAACCATCATACGAGCACACAATAATTAGACATAGACTACCCTCACCTTAGTTAATTAGATAATTAGATAGTAGAAGTAATCGGTAGAAATACCAACCCCCCAAATCCAAACCCCGAGATTCGTACCTTTCAAATTCCTAAAAAATACATAAAAAGATAAAAAAAAAATCTTCCTCAACCCCAACCTTAGCGTAGTAACCTCTCACTAGCATTCTTATTCCCCTAGAGAACGATATCAATTCCTGTGGCTTACCCTAATACTACACTACAACGATTAGGTTCACTGCCTAGGGTGTTGAAAAACTTGCTCGACGAAAAGGAAGTTCCTTTGACCCCGAACGCGCTGTGTAAGCGTATCACAATCCCAAATTTAAATATTCAAAACATTAATCCCAAAATGTAAATATTAGGCCCAAACATGATTTAATAAAATAGGTCCCCATAAATTATCAGAGTCGATTATGATCCTTGAACCATGCCTCCTTGCCAAGCTTCCACAGAACACGTACTCCAAACATCACTTAATTACCTGAGAAAACATGCTAAAAGGTCAGCTAACGCTGGTGAGTTCATAGGTTTAAATTCAAGTAAAAAGTAGTGGACTTGTAGGAGTTAATTTGCTATGTGAGACCTAAGATAGATACACAACAATCACATACAAATATCATGTCTGATATCAAAATAGGCCCCTAGCGACACTAGCCAGCACAGCCGTAGCAAAGTCTAGACCGATTGCTAACCCTGGACTAGGTCGAGGTAGAAGTCTATACTTAGCTAGAAAAATGTTATAGCAATTAGGACTGCTACCCTAGACTAAGGCAAAAGCTACCACATATGTATCTAATCAGTCAAGCACATAAGCAAATCAAAATAGTTTAGAAGGTCCAAAAAATAGTAGCATGATTCTCACCCCAATTTAGTTAAAAACATAGATAAAAGTGGGGCTATGAAACACACCTCAAGCAAGCAACGCACAAATAAACACTAGCAGAAGATAACAGCTAATCACGGCACAACAACTATTGACTCGGCACAACCTATTAATGTAAACTCATTTTAATATATATTTCCCAAAATCAACGTTATCTACCCCAATGTATTCCTTTTCGTTATTTCCAAAAATGTCTTGTTTCACCGTTTAGTCCTAGCGTTTGGTATCCTCATGTGGGTGTATCGACTCAATATGATATCATGAATGTACTCAAACAACCAATATGTGACTCAATGAAACACAATGAGACGTCTAAGCGATAAGCGCCATAGTCCAATAAGTTTCGGAATAAATAATAGACCTTATCGAATTCGTCAACTCGATAAACTCAATTATTTATTCGTGTCGCTTATTATCCCATAACCCGGTCGCATCCTAACGAGTCATAAGGATAATTCACCCACTAATAACGTTATCCTACGTAGCTAGCGGTCTCTTATTAGATTTGTCAACCTAATAAGTCCGCTACCCACGTGGATCGACGCTATTAATGTTAGGCCATCCGTAACCCATGCACACAATGTAAACAATTTAAATACTTGAAACTAGTATTAAATGCTCATAATTGGCACATTTTGATAAACATGCACTCGAAACATTAATTACTTATTTATTTGAAAACCTTTCCATTTTTAGTCGTTAGTTTCCATTTAAAATAGTAAATAACAAGACAAGTCTTGTTATCGATAGTTTTTTGTATAAAAGCCTTTTTATTATTTATGTTTCATAGTTTATTAGCATTTATATATATATATATATATATATATATATATATATATATATATATATATATATATATATATATATATCGTCAATTTCAATATTAGTTTCATGTCGTTATTCGTTTCGAGTCCACAAGCACAAGTCATGACTTCTCGGCTTTTAATCAATCAATAGTCCAAACTATACTAAATTCCATGTTACGGCGTTGTCGGCGTCAACTATTGACTAAAAAGTCAAAGTAACACCGACGTTGCTCAAAGTTGACAATTTACATAATAAGTCCAAATAAAAGTCATAATAGCGCAATTCAATCTCAAATCATCCTAATTCAATCTCGCCAACCAATCAACCAACCAAATATACCCGAAACCAATGTTATTACCCTAATGGTCATGACACGGTCACGGTTAAGACCACGTAAACCAAACAAGCTCTAGAAGCTTTTCGGCTCCACGCGTCTCATCCAAACACCAACAATATCAACCAACAAGCTACCACAACAACCCGACCCGGACCCTTGGTCCTTAGGGGTCACGTACGCCACCACCCACAACCCATACGTGGGTTTGGTGGCTCGTACGCCTCAACTCTCACATCCAAACACTACCAAATGGCTTCTACCACAACCAAACTCAATAAATCAACCTCCAATCATCATCCAAACATCAAACCCACAACTAATCTAGACCCATTTCATGAAACTAAACCTAAAATGCAAAAACCCAACAATATGATACACCACATGATACCAACTCACTAGCTACATGTTTATTTAAGTGTAAATTAGTTTTAATCCTATGTTTAAACCAAAATCCCTAAAATTCGTACCATGTACGAGCCAACCATGACCCATATGTGGCTTGTCATAGCTTAAACAAGCTTTACCCATGTTCCATTTACCTTTTTACAACTCGATCTACAAGATTTAATGAAAACCCTAGAATCACGAATCGTATTTGCAAGAGTTGGAGGTGTTAATGTAGGCTTTTGTGAGAGTTTTTATATGGATGGAAAGAGGAAAGAGAGATATACAAAATGGTGGTGTAGCTGTAAACTCACTCGCCGAAAATCGGCCGAAATCTCGCCGGAAAGTGGCGGCTATGGGTGGTTTTAGGGTTAGGGTTTGTTTAGGTGGAAGAAAGAGAGAGTAGAGAGAGAAAATATGTTAGTGTGTGTATTTTAGAGAGAGAAATAAAAGACTAGTATGTGTTAGGAGTGGGATATATATACTAGGAAATAAGAGACCTCAAAATAAATGAAAAGGGAGGAGGAGGGCGCGGGCAATGGTGAAAAGGGAGGGTTCGGAGTCGTAATTTTTCGTAAACTATCATGTTTACCTATTCCCGAGCTCATATATTGTCCTACGAGTGTCCCACGGCGTTCATTTGACTTTCTATTATGTTTATTTATGTTTTTTCATGAGTTTTGACTATTTATTTGCCAAGTTTCGAGTTACGGTTTAAAAGTTACATTATTTCTTGTTTTAGGCTTTTATAGTGCCGAATCGAATAGTGCCTAACAAAAAGAGTTAAAACTCACACGATAACTCATCGAATAATAAAATAAATCATTAAAACCAATAAACGATATCAAATCAAGTCATGGTCGATGAAAATAGTGGTAAAGGTAAAAGCTCGGTTTAGTTTAACGTAATGCGGTTACATAAAATAAACTCCTTAAATTGCCAGTTGTCACAGTTGGTGACAACAAAGGGAAGGAAGGAACAAACTTTGTTCGGATTTGAGAGCAAGTGGGAAAAATACTTTGTGAAACCGGTTAAATCAAAACACAAAGTAGAAGAAAACGCGGGATACAAACGCGGGGAAAACGTTGTTGTGGAGAAAAGGTAAAACGTACGTGGCAAGGAAAGTAGAGCGCTCAGGATTTTGTGTGGAGTAGTGTCGGGACGACACAAGGAAAACAACAAAAACGGGAAAGGAAAATCAGAAGCAAACATACTCTTGTTTGTTTTGGTGGTGGTTACCAATTCGGTACCAAATTTTGTACGTAGGAAGTTTTGATCTCGGAGAAAAGAAATCAAAATAACGTACAAGGAAAAGAAACGTGTTTAGTGTGGATTAACAAGAAAAGAAAACAAGGATTTGTTTTTCGAAGAAACAAATTCGAAGAGAAAGACAATTTGTTTTTGGGTTCGTTGGGAAAGAAAAACAATTCGACACAAAGGTCCTATTTTATTCGAAGTATACAAATTCAGAAACTAGCAATCTAGAAACTTTCTGGTCAAAGCAAAAGGAATTCAAAAAAAGGAAGAGGGCCGAAACGGTGGAAATCAATTCGAAGAAAAAATCTTGGTGTTTCAATTCGAGGGGTAAAAATTCGAACAAGGAGAAGACATCAAGGGTACAAGTTGGAAGATTGGAAACTAAAGAACCAAGAGTACAACGAGACAAGGAAACGAGGGAACCAACTTGGGAATAAAAACAAACGTTAGTAAACGATATTTACTAACGCAGGACAAAGGGAATACACTTGTGTTCATCACATCATTGAGGTCACAAGTTAAACTTTTCTGGATTTCATTTATATTAGAATAGTATAGAATAGTTATTTCGTACTATTAGGAAATCTTGAGAACTATTTATTGATCCCGTATTATTAGGATTCCCGGAAGATTAGATATTCCCATTTTTTTAGAAATACCATACTAGGAAGGATAAATCCCATTAGATTAGAAAGTGAAGATAATAAGCACTTTCAAGATGACCGGCGACGATATACCAAGCACATCAACTACACCAAAACCCCGTAACACCTATTGCACAATATCAATGCCCTAAGTTTAAAAACACAAACTACACAGTTTGGGCTATACAAATTAAGGTTATTTTAGAGGCACACGGTTTATGGGAAGCAATAGAACCAAAGATAGACACGCAAGTAGATGATAAGAAGGATAAGGCAACGACTGCCTTCCTATATCAAGCGTTGACTGAAGATGTGATTTTACAAGTAGCGGGTTGTAAAATGGCTAAGGAATTAAGGGATTCGTTAAAGAAAAGACACGTTGGAGAAGATAGAGTACAACAAGCACGGTTACAATCATTGATGATTGGGTTTAACTCACTTCAGATGAAGGAAGATGAGACGGTGGATGCATGTACGGCTAAACTAAACGGCTATGCCACGAAGGCAAAAGAATTTAGGAAAACTTTGGATGAATCACTTTTAGTACGAAAACTATTAGACTCCACACCAGACAGGTTCATTCAGATAGTAGCATCCATAGAACAAACTAATGATCTCGACGATATCACTTTAGATGAGATCACTGGAAGACTCAAGGCATTTGAGGAAAGGATAAAACTCCGAAAAGGAGGGCAAGTAGAAAGCCATGAAAACTTATTATTCGCACATGGCGAATAATCAGGAAACAGAAAACGTTTTTACAAAGGTGGAGGGAAATCAAATTTCTCACGAGGGAACTGGCAGAATAATAGAAGTAGAAACAACTCACAAGGAGGGAACTCAAGTCACAAAGAGAGTTCGGATAAGAATAAAAGTGAGTGGGATTTAAGTAAAGTAAAATGTTACAAGTGTCATAAACTTAGACATCTTAAAAGGAATTGTAGAGGAACATCAGCAACTCAGGAACAATCAAACCTTATCTTAGAGGACGATGAACCATCACTATTAATGACTATGCACGAAACTGAACACGAGGAAGTGTTGTTGAATGAAGAACAAATTCAACCAGGGAAATATGCTACAGCAGACGCAAGCATATGGTATTTAGACAATGGTGCAAGTAACCATATGACGGGAATAAAGAGTCATTTTAGGGACATTGATGAAAGCGTAACAGGACGAGTACGTTTTGGAGATGGATCGTATGTACAGATAATGGGTAGAGGGTCTATATTATTAGGTTGTAAGAACCAGGAACAGAAGGTAGTATCGGATGTATAATATATACCAAACCTCAAGAGCAACATACTTAGTCTAGGACAACTTACGGAAATAGGTTGTAAAGTCATTATGGACGGAGACAAGTTGACTTTTTATGATAAGAGCAAGAAGTTGTTGATGAAGGTTGAAAGATCTAAGAATCGACTCTACAAGATTCAATTACAGATAGAAGCACCTATATGTCTCTTAGCAAATATAGATAACCAAGCATGGTTATGGCATGCTAGATTAGGTCATCTGAACTTTGACGATATCAACAAGATGACTAGGAAGGGTCTAGTAGAAGGAATACCAAGAATAAATCATGCCGGACAGATTTGTGATGCATGTTTATTAGGAAAACACAGTAGAACATCATTTCCAAATCAAGCTAAATTCAGATCAAAGAACCCGTTGGACTTAGTATATGGAGACCTTTGCGGTCCTATAAGTCCAGCCACACACTCTGGCAAGAAACTCATTTTCTAGTTAGTGGACGATTGTACACGTTTTATGTGGGCCTACTTTCTGACATCGAAAGATGAGGCATTTAGTACATTCAAGGAATTTAGACAGAAGATAGAAATGGAGATGAGATTGAAATAAGGATGCTATGAACGGATAGAGGTGGTGAATTTACATCAAATGAATTCACAAGGTACTGTAAGGAAAATGGAATAGCACGGCAGTTGACAGCACCTTACTCACCACAACAGAATAGAGTAGTGGAGAGAAGAAATAGGACAGTGCTATCAACTACGAGGACTATGATGAAAGCGATGAAGTTACCCTTAACTTTTTGGGTGGAAGCAGTTAAACATGCAATTTACATACTCAATAGGGTACCTACGAGGGCCCTGACAGATAAAACTCCATATGAGGCACTCTACAACAGAATACCGAATCTGGAAAACCTAAGAATATTCGGATGCATAGCTTATGCAAAGATAACGATACCTCACTTGAAGAAGCTGGAGGATAGAAGCATACCAATGATTTACTTAGGCGTAGAGGAAGGATCAAAAGCATGTAAGTTATATGATCCAAAAGCCAAGAAGAAACATGTTAGTAGGGACGTAAAGTTTATGCAAACAAAACCGTGGGATTGGAATAAAGATGAAGATTATACGAGTACACAAGACACATTTTGGGCTAGTTTTGTGGTAGAAGGAGTTGACAATGAAAACATCACACCAGTCAACACAGAAAACGATGATAACACGTATCATGAACAGGATCAGATTCCTGATCCAGTTTCACTAATCACACCACCGACATACAATTACGACCCACACACAGAAGAGGAAGAAGAGGCTACTACCATTTCTATAGAGAACTCAAGAGATAGATTTGATGATACACCCGTACGTGAATACAGAGATATGATGGAAATATATAAGTATGCACGTAGAGTTGAACCACAAAGCTTACTATTTACGGAAGAAGAACCCCGTAATTATAAGGAAGCATCAACAGACGAGAAATGGATTGAGGCCATGGAGATTGAATTGGATTCAATCAACAATAATAATACATGGACTCTTACAACATTGCCAGAAAATCAGAAGGCAATAGGACTAAAATGGGTTTACAAGAACAAGAGGGATGCAAAAGGAAAGATCATCAAATACATAGCACGGTTAGTAGCAAAAGGTTATGTACAAGAACAAGGAATAGACTTCGATGAAGTATTTGCACCGGTTGCTCGGATAGAGACAGCTCGGTTGATATTAGCATTAGCAGTATATCATGGTTGGCAAGTACATCACTTAGATGTAAAATCGGCATTTTTACATGGAGATTTGAAGGAAGAAGTCTACGTTACACAACCTGAAGGTTTTACTCAACAAGGAAATTCAGGAAAAGTCTATAAGCTTACTAAAGCTTTATATGGCTTAAGACAAGCACCAAGAGCTTGGAATGTGAAGCTTGATCAAACTTTAAAGTCTTTAGACTTTAAGAAGTGTAATCTCGAACAAGCAGTTTATACGAAGAGAAGCAAGAATTCTACACTTATAGTTGGAGTCTACGTAGATGATTTAATAATCACAGGCACTCCAAGGAAAGAAATAGAAGAATTCAAATCCCAGATGAAGGATAAATTTGAAATGAGCGACTTAGGATTGTTAGCTTATTACCTTGGGATAGAAGTCACACAGACAGGAGGAGAGACTACAATCAAGCAGACAGGTTATATTAACAAGATCTTGAAGGAAACAAGTATGACGGATAGTAATGATACGAAGATACCAATGGATACTGGTACTAAGTTGGTCAAGGCGGAAGATGGAAACTCAGTTGACGCAACTTATTACAGAAGCTTAATTGGAAGTCTCAGGTACTTACTACATACAAGACCAGATCTTAGTTACTCAGTCGGACTACTCAGCAGATTCATGCAAGACCCGAAGGACCATCACCTGAAGGCAGTAAAGCAAGTAATCCGACATATCAAAGGAACAAAGGAGCATGGCATAATATACAAGCAAGAAGGCGGCTGCAAGATTCCAGGTTACATCGACAGTAGTTATGGAATCAACACTGATCAAGGAAAAGGAGCTACTGGGATAGTATTTTATTTCAGAGAGTCACCTATTACCTGGTGTACTCAGAAGCAACCAACAGCGGCGCTATCATCATGTGAATCAGAATTCATGGCGGCTACTGCAGCAGCATGTCAAGCCTTATGGATAAAAAGACTGCTTAGTGAATTAACTGGATGGGAAGAGAAAAGGATAACGCTGAAGGTCGACAACGTTTCAGCAATAGCACTCGTCAGAAACCCAGTTTTTCATGGAAGAAGCAAGCACATTGATATTCGCTACCATTTCATTCGTGAATGCGTAGAGAATGGGCACATCAATGTGGAACATGTCAGCGGAGAACTAGAAAGAGCATATATTCTAACGAAGGCTCTACCAAGATTGAAGTTTGTGACTATGCGACAAATGCTCGGAGTTCAAGATTTAGGACGAAGCAACGATCAAGATTAAGGAGGAGAATGTGAACTAAATAATCTCGATACTTATGCTTCTTATGTAAATATTAATACACGAAGGACCAAACATGTTAGTTAGATAGTTTGTAACCGTTTGGCGGTTACAAATGGCGGTCACAAAAGCAGTTATGGAATTCGGTTACCACCGAATAGTTACAACGGTTCATAGTACCGTTTGGAACAATATATATACATGTTCATATGTAACGTTACAAGTTAATAGACAAATTTATACTTATTCATTTTATACACTTTGCAATCTATACTTCGATCTAGAATTTGGGACAACAAACACATACGATTACACCTGATTCTGCTAGTACCTTTAGTGGGAATTTGCAACCTACAGCGAATGAGTTATGAGTACCTTACAATTCTTGCAATTGATGCATTATCGTTAGTCCATTATCTATGCACAAAAACACAAACAGGCTGCGTCTTATCCTTTAAAGATACAACAGTACGTGAAACATGCTTCTTGCAGTAAACTAGAAGGTATACATATATCACAGCAATAGCATTGGATAACATGCAATAACTCAATAAAACATGTGTTATTTCTGTTTTACAATTATTTAATCTTTTTGGAATACAAAAAATTCAAAATGGCAAGGGAAGGATACAGCTTCTAGCTGCTAAGTTAAGGTGGTACGTTGGTGCATTGTCGCATCATTCTTCATAAAACCAACTAAAGCACAATTGTGTGTTCAAATCTTAGAAAGCGCTCGTACGTTCATTGGTGAAATATATTTGGAATCCCCATCCATAAGACGCTTTGCTATAATTTTATAAGCATTTTCAGTAACATGGTACGGGTCCCAAAAAAGGTACTTCGATCTATCTGGACAAACCTTGGCATTTGGCACACATGGAACTACACCACTATGTTTACCAAACGTACCACAACATGAAACATCAGCGACTTCAAAACCTACAAGAATGCACATACACTGCATTACACAACAGCCAATACATCTCTATGAAAGATGTCACAATCCATGAAAAAGAACAGATTACTTTTACATGTGTACAATGAGTAGAAGAAAGTCCCGACATGGATAAATAGATAAAATAAATCCGGTTTTGAGTAAGAATTACTCACCGTGTGATTTGTAGTTCTTAATGATGTCCTGAACAATATTATACACATCTGCATAAACAAATGTCGATCCTTTGAGCTTTCTGGAAAGTTCTATGAGCAATCGTCTCAACCGGTGATTGAATAGCTGCGCTAGATTATTTGGAAAAGCTGCACATTCTTGATCTGGAGATGGGTATAAATCCCTTAGATATGGGCAACATCCCATAGGGGGGATATTTGTAACCACAATCTTTCGAGCACCCATACCATAAAGGGTCTGGATGTATCAAAAAACACCATCTACATCAAGACAATTATTATCAAAATTTAAGGTTAATAAATTATAGTGAGTTCTACCTTGAGTTGCCTTCTATATGTTGATATCAGTTTTCCAATGAAAATTTTGGGTGGCATTAGTTTTCTGGTGTGGTTGGAAGCAGGTGGTAGGATGTAGTTATTGACGAAATCATTTGAACCCAGTGTTGTAGAGAAGAGAGCATTAGCCAACAGCTTATTTGCTGCAGGTTTGCCTATAAGGGAGATTATATCATCTTTTGTCTTTGCAAAGCTGTGGAGCTGTAAATCCATGGGAATTCTCCCATACTGTATCCAATAATTCAAAAACATGATCGATGTCAAACCAAAATTATAATTTGCATAATCGAAATTGAAAATTCCACGAAAAAGGTAACAGAGATCCCAAACTTGGAAATACATGGAGGGTATATGTACTTATAATTTTCTAGCACGTCAAAATGAGTGCAAGTTCATGTTTTTTATGATCTTAGGAGTTGATGCAAAGTTTTCATAATAAGTATAGAAACAAGGTCGAATTTTGCAAATTTCATTCTAACTACTTCTATGCAATTTGAAATTTCTCTGTATATATTAAAATTAAACATCCACTCATTTATGATGGAGAAAATCAAATTCCATTTCTAAACTGATATTTAAACTCACATAGTTTGCTCCTGTTTCGTTTAGAATTCCACCAGCACCGGAAGCATAATTGACCCCACGCAGGATTACCGAACCAACAGTGGTTGGAGCCAGATATGGTGGAATAAAGTTTTTGAGACCCAAAGTTTGTCCTGTAGAAATTTGTGATTACTACTAAAATCAATAGATTTTAAACAACGATAAACAATTCTAGTGAGATTAATAAATGACTTGCCAATAATGTCAAAAGCTGTTCTTCCATTTGTAAATCGTCCTGTTGGCTTGCCAAAATCTATACCGCATGGCTTAAAATTAGCCCTGGAGAGTGTTGGGATGTAGTTGTTGTTACCAACATCCGCTATTGAATCACCAAAAATAAATACTGAAGAAATTTTGTTAGCCCTGCAGCTTACTAAACATAGCAAGACTGCAAAAACTGTTATCCACCCGAAACACCTACACGACATCGATCTAAGAAAAAATTTACCACAAGAGAAACTGAAGAACGAGTAACAATTACCAGACTTAAAAAAGAAAGCTGAGTTTGATACAAATTTCTTTTTGGGAATAGCCTTATTTATAGATTAAAAAAGGTGGTTAGATCAAATAATTAAAGGGTTGGTCTATTCATGTCCTTATAACCTAAAGAAGGATGTTGGTTAGTTAAAAAGGTTAAAGTATACAAGATTTATATATAAAGATGATGTTTTATATTAATCCTTTAAATTATTTGAGCTTAGCATAGCCAAATAAGATGAAGGAATTATTTAGTGATGTTAACATTGTTCCCTCCAAATGCAGCACCAGTAAATGTATTAAATGAGACAGCTTAGGCAGCAAAACTGAAAAGGAAAACTATAGCTTAGACCTACAACATATAGTAGAGCATACCCAAAAAAATAAACAAGTAGCTTCAGTTCTGTCTTTGCCAAACTCGTACACTTATTGGAGATATGTAGTTTCAAGCATATGTACTATAGAGTGTCTTGTACAGGTATGAACAGTTTCGTCACTGAATGGTGAATAGATTAGTGGCATTTCTATGGAATGTGGTAATGTTTTCTTGACGATTTTTCTATAATCTAGTACACAAATGATGGGGACAAGAAACATGGTCAAGAGACACGAGAGCACACGAGGAAACACAAGACAAAACAACAACCCTCGACCCCTCTGAAGGCCAAAAGCATTGCATTTGGGACCCTGGAACACGACGCTTTGGTGGACGAGTTTGGGGATGTTTTGGTTGGTGTCGTCTGAGCAAGGAAAGCGTCGCATTCCTTATGGAGGCGATGCATTTGAAGGGTTTCAGGCCTAAACCGACTTTTATTCATTTTTTATTTATTTTTCAATTAGGAAAGTTTAAGGATTACTAAAATTCGTTTTTTATTTTATTTAGGAGACCTTTTTCCCCAAGATCACTTTTCCTATAAACATAGGGCTTATTCTCATTCTAAAATATTTTGGAATTTATTAATAAAAGTTTTAACTCTTATTAGGGTTTTATTCCCGGAGGTTTTATCCTCTATCAACCCTTGGATTATGGTTTACCAAATTCGCTTTTGTGTCATGCGTCAGTTGGCATCTAGAGCTTTTTAGTATTCTTGATGGTGAGTGATGTAGAAGATCCAAAAACCCGTACTACTAATGAGGTATGGTCGATCAAAGACATGAATCATGTGATCAGTGATCTCGCAACCAAATTCGCAAGTATGTTTACTGCTCTTGATGAATTAAGATCCACGATCATAGGTGATGGAAATCATTCAAATCGCAGCGGGCATGGTTTTGGAGATCGACAAGGGAACCGTGTTAAGGCTGAGATTCTTAATTTCTTGAATGACCTTGAAGTTGTGTTGGATTGGTTGTACGAGGTTGACAAGTTCTTTGACATCATGGATGTTCCCGAAGAAAAGTAAGTCAAGATCATAGCAAGTTACGTGGATGAGCTAGAGCTTGGTGGCAAAACGAGAAAGACAATCGTATGAGACAAGGAAAGTATCCTATTAACACATGGCAAAGGATGAAAAGAATGATCAAAGGTAGGTTTTTACCTCCGGATATTGAGAAAATTTTATATCAACAATATCATACTTGTGTTCAAGGAAAAGAATTTTGGTTGAATACATGAGTGGGTTCTTGAGGTTGCAAGCTAGGTGTAACTTGAAGGAATTCGAAGAACAAACTACTGGTAGGTTTATTAGTGGGTTGAGTCATTCAATCTAAGAGAAGTTAAGTTTTTTGTCAATTTGGATCGTTGATCAAGCCCAAAATTTAGCTGTGAAGGTAGAAAGATCACTAACCAAACAAGCTTCAAATTTTTAAGGATCATTGGAAGATAATTAATATTTAAATTTTACTCAGGTAACCCAATCAAAACAAACTCAATTAGTTGTTGTAACTAATACATCTTGAAGTTTGACTACACCAGTTGTGGCTAGTGATAGTGGTGTGATAAAGCCGGTTGCTATTAAAAAGATGGACTCCAACCCATATGTCTAACCTATGCCACCTAAGTGTTTTAGGTGTAGTATATCGGGTCATAGGTTGAATGAGTGTCCAAAAAGGAATTTGAATGCATGTGTTAGGGAAAATCATGAAGGTGAAAAGGAATTAATTTTGGTAAGGATTTTAGAACACGTTGATGAATTTTCTCAAGTTGAAGGCGAGATTGTGATTTGATGGTGCAACGTATTTTGTGTTCAAAAAAGTTAGAAGATTCTTCATAACGAAACAAGAATTTTGAAACTAAGTGCTCGGTTGAAGACATGGTATGCTTGTTAATCATTGATGGAAAAAGATATGAAAATCGATCTAGTATTCAAATAATTAGTGAAGGCCTTGAAGTTACCAATTGAACAACATCCTAATCCATATAAGTTAAGGTGGATAAAGAAGGGTCTAGAGGTGAAGGTTAATGAGGTTTGAAAATTTTCAATTGCTATTGGAGATTCGTATCGCGCTGTGATGACTAGTGATGTCGTGGACTTAGGACTTAGTCATGTTTTGTTAGAAAAGTCATCGCAACATGATGTGAATGCAGTCTCTATAAAGGAAGGAAGAACTTTTATATGTTTAACTAGTATGGAAGGAATATAGCTATTCTACCCAATGGTACTCGATTACCCGATTTGAAGACAGATTGCAAGGTATTGTTCATTTGCCCATTGTTTGACAGTAGTGAGAACTTGAGGGAGAGTTCTTTTCAAGTGAGAGGGAATAATGGAGACAAGTAACATGGTCAAGAGACACAAGAGCGCACGAGGAAATGCAAGACAAAACAACAACCCTCGACATCTCTGAAGGCCCAAAGCATCGCATTTGGGACCCTGGAACGCGGACGCTTTGGTGGAAGAGTTTAGGGATGTTTTGATTGGTGTCGTCTGAGCAAGGAAATCGTCGCATTCTTTATTGATGGACGAATTTGAAGGGCTTCAAGCCTAAACCGACTTTTTATTTTTTTATTATTATTATTATTTTTTTTTTTGCAATTACGAAAGTTTAAGGATTGCTTAAATTCGTTTTTCACTTTACTTATGAGACTTTTTTCTCAAGATTACTTCCCCTGTAAATATAGGCTTATTCTCATAGTAAAATACTATGGAACTAATTAAGAAAATTTTGTTAGAGTTTTATCTCTTATTAAGATTTTATTACCTAAAGGTTTTATCCTAGTTTATCAACCCTTGAATTAGGGTTTACTAAATCCGCTTTCGCGTCCTACGTCAACAACACTTGATACTGACTAAGCTTATGCCTTCTTGCTTCTTTGGGATTTCTTTTTTATTTTACTTTTTTTATTTTTTTACTTTTTTTTTATTTTTTATTTTTTTTTATCATCTTAGTAATATGTTCCTAACAAGAACAAGTATTGGGGTTGGAACTTTATCATGCCAATTAAAGTAGTAGCGTCTAATGTTTGTGGTTATCAACTTTTGTTAAAATTAAACATGTAAGTCACAACTTCATAGCAGTATTAGCATTCACGCCTTGATGGTTGATCGAATCCTGGTGTTGGTATAGAATGATATAAACGAACGGATGCAGCAAATTATGTTGCAGTACACGTCATAAACATCAATATTCGTTCTAGAAAAAAGAAAAAGAGAACTTCTAAGAAGTATAATAGTTGCTTGCACCATCACAATCATACAAGGGCGGAGCCAAGTGTAGACTAGGAAGGGCCCATGGCCCCCTATGATTGTTGAACCTTATGTTTACATTGAAACTGTGCCAGCTCTTTATTAATCACCAATATTTATAGAGTACAATGTAACCCTAATGTACCTTAAGCCCACAGATCGGGTTTGGGCCAACATCTATTATATCGGTTAATATTCCCTCGCAGTCCGAGCGGCGAAATCGCGAAAGCTCGGACTGGAGACACTTAAAACAGTAAAGCTATAACTAGTTATTGATGAAGACCACAGCAAGCGAAAGCAAATCGAAAAATGTGGTACTTGTCAAAAAACTTGTAGATTCACCAATGATGTGCATTAGGACATCAAAAGTGTTGAGTTTATGATATATAAAATATAATAAAACATAAAGACATCAAGAGTACACAGCGGAAGACTTAAGACCATAACAAATAAATTAATTAACTGAAAGTATGCGTAACGTACCTCTTGCGAATATCAAATCTCTTGAGCAAAGCAAAACCACCCTCGAGCAAAGCAAACCAAAGAAGTACTTATTGGTGTAAGAATAATGTCTTACAACCACGTTCTTGTACACACGAATTAACCAACGAATCAAGCGATTGCTAGATCTAACACAAGCCCTCGTATATGCAAAAACAAAACCGAACTCCCTAACAAATGGGGTGTTCGGCCAAGCTATGCAAAAGAAAGAGAAGAGAGGAGATCTAGGGTTAATTCAATGCACAAGGTGTGAATGAAACCCTAGACCCTACCCCTCCTTATATACTAGAAGTAAAACTTAGAGGACAAGTTAGGGGAATTTGAGGCCTTGGAAAAGCCTATGGCCGGCCACCTATAGGAGCCCAAAGCCCATTCCATAACTTTCCAATGTTTCCATTTCTAGTCCTTCTCTTTTCCATTTTAACGGTCGTTAGTCATTTTTCCGTTAAATACATAACGATCGTTAACCGGACTTAATGTGTAATAATTAATCGTAAACATAAACATTAATTATTAACTTTAATTCTCATTCGCTAATGTGTGCAATCCCGTGGTCACGAGTTCGAATCCGGACATTCACATCTTTGTAAATATATACATTTCCAACAGCTCCCACTTGGATATGTTTACAAAACGTGAAATGACATTGGTTAGCGTCTAGCAACACGCCAATGCCCCCAGTACAACTCGTGTATGGTTTTCTGGAGAAAAACCAAGTTTGATGATTCATCATCATATTCATCCTTTTGTTTCTAATACCATGTTAATAAGAATATGGATCTCACTCATTTCTTAATTAACTATTCTGTTTCTCGCTTTATGATTTATTAAGATTACCAATTCTTCTAAACAGAAGACCTTGGGTATGGCCATACAAACATCTTAACAATCCTACGAGGGGCCCAGTAGTATTAAACTTCAAAATGAATTTGAAGGAAACAAATCCCATTTTGACTACAAGCAGGATTCATAAATTTCGCAACACTTCTGAAAACAACCCTTATAACTACCAGTTACGTGTAGCGTTAGATTGCTTCACAAAAATGCACTACATCCATGACATATCTCTTGTATCTCAAGTCAGAGGATAAATATCCATGATATACTTAATGATAAAGATCCATAAAGTATCATCATGTGGGTGGGATAAGTCCTATATTCAATTCATTGAATATCATCTGAAATTAGTCATGCTACGCATCAATATACTTTCAAGTATATTCTAACTAATACTCAGATTTGTCTTAATTTCAATATCATTCCCATGTTATTGATTGACAACGGACTATTTAGAATAACTTAAGTTATTCATGGATTTAAACATGCAAATATAGGACACAATATTATAAATGAAATTAAACGTATACCGTACTTTAATTCATTATAAATAATAATTGTTTAACATCCTTTATCCAAATACTAAATAGATCAATGCATGATAATTCTCAGTTAATGAATTTTGCCACAAGTCATGCAACTCATACTTGTTGACAAGGCATAATTTCAACTAACTTTGATCTACAAGAATTTTGAGAATACTTATTTCAAAAATTCAATAATTGAATTTCTTGTATGTGTTTACACATATCTTGATATTGTCATATCATTCCATAAGGTGCGTGATAACCTGAACCACCTTTATATGACAATCATCTTTCAAAACTTTTAAAGTTTAAAGTATTCTTCATTCTTTAATGTATAATGCAACTATGCTCTTAATTGAGCATAACTAGTCAATATGGTCATCACCAACGATACCATGACTAGAATTGAGTGTCATCTCAATTATACCAGCATCATTGTGCACAACAATATGCTCTTTAAACATCCGTAAACTTTGAATATTTATTTGTTTGGTGTCATACAAACCTCAAGTTTGTTGACTATGACAATTACAACAGTTTGTTGTATAGAATCTGGGAGCAACTCCAGGCTGTGGAATGCAATTCTAAATCCAAACATAAATATTACAATGTTGTTAAATCATCTTGTAATCAAGCATGATACAACAACCTTATACACAACATGATGTTCATGATGAATCTTCAAGTTAGACTTTAAGATCTCATTCATATACTATCTTGTCAAAGATATGTACTCATCATGTTCTATTAGACTCATTTATTTTCCGCATATGTTTATAATAATAAACATATATATATTCCAAGGTTATATATTTTATTTTCCAAATCTTACAAACGAAGTTTCATTCTCAACTAAAACTTAATTTAGGTGGAATGTAGTTGCCCATACAACATATAAGATTTAAAAAAATAATACTCCCACTAGCTTTCAGAAATACTTATGAGCTATCTTATTTTAATTATTAAATCAAACATGGATTTAATTTTAAACATAAGAATCATCTCCTAGATGCTTGCATATATCCATACATGGATTCTTGCAGTTTGTACGTATTCAAAGATTATTTGAATTCATAAAACTCCTTTGTTTACTCATCGTCCTCGCAAAAGTAATTCCACAACAAAGAGTTATGACATTCATTGTCAAAATTTCATATCAATGAAACTAATTATGACAATTATAATCTTTATACTTCTATTTAATGTATCTAGTAAAGAATATTCAATCATAGTTAATTGCTTAAATATGATTAATATTATTATCACTAGACATGCATTAAATATGTGTACAATATTGTCCATATGATTTCTACATAAAGATTTAAACCACTAGGGTTTCCATCCTTTGAAGAAACTCATATTCATTATTAAGATAAACCAAGTATCTAAAGTTGATTATCTTTATGGACAGCATCTCAACATTCATAGTATGATTGATTTACCACAATTCAACATTTGATAAATTCATCATTATGATTAACAGGCTTACCATGATCCTGTAACTCATATTCCTCAGCATATTAAATATCTGAGATATCCTTTCGGATCTATGAACGACAATTCCATCATATTGAGGTCTATCATTTACATGTTTAACCTCATCATGATATTTGCTAGTGTATTTTAGAAGATTATGTATTTTGTAATTCAATCTTTCAAGATCTAACCAAAACTCCCACTTGCCTTTAAAAATTTTAAGATTACCTTTAAATAGTTTAGCAAGTAGAGCAACAATACATTGTTCTCTTTTAGGATATTACAAAACACATTGATAGTTCCTGACATCAGTTTGTTACAACTCACTATACAAGTAGTTTAACAAATTCAGAACTTCATTTATAAGACTTAATGTGATTCATCACATTCCATAAACAAATGGTGTCTTATTAATCTTCTAGGTTGGAGTCTTATTGAGTATATTCAATCCATACTCAATCTACTAACCTTGATAACTTTTGGAAGAAACTATAGTTATCTTGAATCAAACATGCCAATAGATTTTGATTTTTCTAACTGAACATACCATAAAACTATGGTATTTCATTAGAATTAATATTGTAAGATAATCTAACAATATTTTAGATAACCATCTACTCTTTGGCTTACCTATTTACCAACAAAGTAAAACTTAATGGTACAATAGAATTACCAAGTCAATTGCATGTATTATAACACAAATATTCTTGACCAAGTCAAAAGACATACCAGTTATAATCCCACTATACGTTATAAGTCATTGATCAACTCATTGACTTCATGCATATGTCTTAAAACATAGCAAGTTAACGTCTTACTTTATATTCTAAGTCTTGTATTAAAAGACTTCATGTTTGTGACTTTACAAAATCATAAACATTTATAATTAAAGTAATTATGAACACCACCTCAGGTTTCAATTAATATTTCAAGTTAATACTTACTACATATATTTAAGTCATTCAACGAATACTTAAATTCAAAGTAGTATTAGATTACTTCATTTAATTATGTCATTCCATGAAAATTCAACGTAAGAAACTGCAAAATCATCCATGCTCGTTCTCACAACACGTGGATATTTTACCTTGGGCTATAATCTAGTTCACGTTCTCACGTAACATAAATTGTAACTACAAGTGTTTCTTAAATATTGAATGACATAAATATTGAAAATAAAGTAGTCTTTGTTATCATCTTGACACATGTTCTTAATAGGGCAATCATACATATTTAAATGTATATTTCCTATTAGAACGTTATTCTCTTACTTTACAGTCAAGAGAATTCATTTAAATCATATTTATATGTGTTGTACCTTGCACACAATAAAGATTTCTCCCACTTGTGCACGGAACAACATCATGTAATAGATAAACAACACGATACACGTTCGTTTATTTGATTAAAATGATTTGTGTCATAGATATAACTAGTAGATATAGGACTATATTGATTTGTAAGGAAACGCACATGCAATCCTTAAAAAAAAAACATAAGTGCCTACAATTGGAAAGTAATTATCTTTGAAGATAATATGGGTTACTACACAGGAAACAAAGCTTGTAGCTCCCACTGAATTAGAAATCGATTAAACAACTTCTTATTCAGTAATGCAACACAAATGCTCCCACTTAATCTGACAACATTGTAAGTGTTGCATAACCAGTGAAAACAACTTGCTTGCTTTTTACTTTCTTACACCTTTAAAGAACCATACGTAATCATTACTAAGGTACTAAAAGGTGTATTCTACTCTATGAATGATGGGTTATCCATCAAAGTTATTAACTTGAAAAATTGGGTATGCAATTTCTTCCTTAACAGGTCTACCATCCCCATACTGGTATGTAGCACCTTTAAAGGTTAAAGTAAACCAACTAGATAAATTAAGCTAGTTTTCCTTTTACCAATTTTCGCGGTAATTAGTCTAGCTTCTAATTTAGTAACTCACATACATATTTTCCAGTTAACCAACATTCATGTTGTTACAAAAGAATTCATTCACCAAATGAAGGTAATGAAATCTTTATGGAAAATAAGATGTGCAATTCATTGCTGTGAGTTACATTAGAATTTAGACAATTCAAAACGTTCCTATTATACCTTTCTCATTCATGAAAAGGAATAGGATTGAGTCTAATACTTCTCCCATGGAAAAGAGACTTCGTTTGTCTTTTCAGTAAATTATTCTCGATCAAACATTTGTTTGAAAGCAGAATGGAGCAATTTACTGATCAAAGACTAAACTTTGTTTACGGTTAAATGTTGCAATTATACATTCAAAAGAATTACAAAATTCAATTTTAGTATTTTCGATAATTAACCTTTTTCAAGAAAATTAATTACCCATGGTTCATAAGCATATAACCATTTAATTTTCACTGAAAAACTAGGATCCAAATTGTCATAATCTCATCACATCAGTTGATCTGCTAGTAATGAACCTTATACAAAGTGGTAGAGCTTGTGCTCAATTGCCAATTTCAATTGCAATTCCTAGATTTATGGGATTTACATATAGCCAATTTCAATTGCCATGTAAACATGTTTTATCCCATCTTATGCCTTGAGTTGCCAGTTTTCACTACAAAACTCAATTAAGTTGTCCAACTTAAGAAACTGCAAAATCGTCCATGCCCGTTCTCACGACACGTGGACATTTTACCCTTTGATTACGATCTAAGTCACGGTCTCACGCAAATAAAAAATAATCTTAGGTGTTTCCGTTTCGTTGGATGGCATATAACTTAAATTAAAAGGTAATAGTTTTGATGTAAAATCAAATATGTACAAAGATGTCATGCATTCATCTTCGTAACATAGGTTTTATTAAAACATTTATATCTTGTTTTAATGTTTAAGTTTTTCATCATCAAACTTTAATTGAGGTATTGGTTTCACCAATCAAGGAATTTAGTGTTAATTATCATCCATTATACCGTACTTTTGCATAAGTGTAAACACTTAGTGTTTCGGATAATTACCACCTAAGTGGCGCATGGAATCAATACTAATTCGCCCTTAAGATGAGCTTGCACATTTAATGACTTACTAAGTAGCTCCACTCGAACTTACAGGGGGCAGAGGACCAGGTACGCGCTAAAGCACAACCTTAGACATCCATTCAGTGTGACTATGCGCACTTCTTTAAACCCCTTTTATTAGTTCATTCTCATGGGTGAGCCTTTCAGTCATTTGTACCAAAGTCATCAATCAATTAAACGATTATGATTACTATTCTTAAAAATGCATGTTTCACCATTGTTTAGGTCAGTTTATTTTTCTTTTAAAAAATACCCTTGTTACAAAACACAAACAAGCAAGTATTTATAAAAAATAAACAAATAAACAATGAATACATAACAAATACAAGTCATGTATATCAAATAGCCACATGCAAACGGTTTTGATAAATCTTATTAATAACCAATTTTATAACTGTCAATATGCATATATTTAATTAAGACTTCCACCCGTTTTCATCTATGTACAAGGTGAACCACATGCATCGATTCATCGATTGCGTAAGTCAAAACTAAATATATACCACATAGCACATAACTGATTAAATAATAACAATTGAGGTCTTCCCCAATTTAAGATCTATCATTATTTAATGTATATCACTTAAAACATGAAAGACATACAATAAACAGATCCATGATAAAACATGCAGGTAATAATCATGGATATAAATTACACTTAACAATTAATGCAATTAAACAGAGTTACGCATATACACATAAAGTTGCATGCATCTTAGGGTTTCTAATCCAATTAAAACAAAAGTTTACAAAACCCTAATTAGGGCACCAAAAAACGCCCCCCCCTCAAAATTAGGGTTTAGGTTTTGCAAACCCTAGATCTAAGCATACAAATAATAACACATTCATGTTTATTTTAATTATGTGTTTCAGTAATTAATTACTTGTTATACAAGGCTCGTGATGCCACTGTTGAGTTTATGATATATAAAATATAATAAAACATAAAGACATCAAGAGTACACAGCGGAAGACTTAAGACCATAACAAATAAATTAATTAACTGAAAGTATGCGTAACGTACCTCTTGCGAATATCAAATCTCTTGAGCAAAGCAAAACCACCCTCGAGCAAAGCAAACCAAAGAAGTACTTATTGGTGTAAGAATAATGTCTTACAACCACGTTCTTGTACACACGAATTAACCAACGAATCAAGCGATTGCTAGATCTAACACAAGCCCTCGTATATGCAAAAACAAAACCGAACTCCCTAACAAATGGGGTGTTCGGCCAAGCTATGCAAAAGAAAGAGAAGAGAGGAGATCTAGGGTTAATTCAATGCACAAGGTGTGAATGAAACCCTAGACCCTACCCCTCCTTATATACTAGAAGTAAAACTTAGAGGACAAGTTAGGGGAATTTGAGGCCTTGGAAAAGCCTATGGCCGGCCACCTATAGGAGCCCAAAGCCCATTCCATAACTTTCCAATGTTTCCATTTCTAGTCCTTCTCTTTTCCATTTTAACGGTCGTTAGTCATTTTTCCGTTAAATACATAACGATCGTTAACCGGACTTAATGTGTAATAATTAATCGTAAACATAAACATTAATTATTAACTTTAATTCTCATTCGCTAATGTGTGCAATCCCGTGGTCACGAGTTCGAATCCGGACATTCACATCTTTGTAAATATATACATTTCCAACAAAAAGATACTCACATTGATTCTTGAAGAAGTAAACACCATACGGCATATTGAAGAATTAACACCAATTGTCGAGCCTGAGATCTTCAAATGGCGACAGAAGTGGATGAGAAGGGAGGAGAGGAGCAGCAGGTGAATGTAGGGAGAGGAGCAGCGACATAAGTGGATGAGAGGAGCAGTGACAGAAGTGGATGAGAAGGGAGGAGAGGAGCAGTAACAGTCATGTTGAGGGGTGATGGAGAGGATTGAGAGGAGCAGTTGAGGAGTAGAGATGGGAATAGAGCAAAGGCAGACGAGATCAGGGAAGAGGGGAGCAGTGAAGGGAGGAGGGAGAAGCAGCAAGTGGGGAATTAGCGTTTTTTTTTTTTTTTTTTTTTTTTTTTTTTTTTTTTTTTTTTAGGATCGGTATTGGTTCTCTGAAACCATGTTGAACCTTATGTTTACATTGAAACTGTGCCATCTCTTTATTAATCACCAATATTTATAGAGTACAATATAACCCTAATGATATCAGGCCATTAAGATCCACAAAACCTAAACTCTTCCGTCGCCGCCTCCGGCCGCCGGCTACACGCTGGAGGTTCGGAGGGCTCCCTTTAAACTTTCTTCTTTTCTCTTCTGTCGATGGTTGGTATATGTTGATTGCCAATCGATTGTTTCTCTCTACCCTCTTCGATCTTGACATTGATCTTCACCTTGTCATCTTCGATTTTCTTCTCGACCTTTTCTTTCAATGTCTTGTCATTCTTCTTCTTTTTTCTTCTCGACCTCTTCTTGCTTCTCGTTTTTCATCATCTTCTTCTTCTTCTTATCCTTCTTCTTCTTCTTCTCACCATCACCACACTTCTCACCATCTTTCTCACCAGACTTATCTCCATGGATCTTGTCCTTGATCTTGTCAAATATCCCTTCTTTCTTCTCACCTTCCTTGTGTTCAGATGATTTTGTGTCAATGTTTGTGTATTGTAAAAGTGAGAATATATTTTGTGATAAAGAGTGTAGTGGTGCTCTGTAAAGCCACTTTAATAAAGTGAAAAAGAATAAAGTGAAAAAGAAAGCAATACACGGATCTAGCAATAGCAGGTGCTACTAAAAAAAAAATTGGATCTTTATGTTTTTCTATGGAAAAACACGCCCCGTTTGTTTGGAAGGTTCTTTGGGGGTTGAAGTTTTAGAACCAACTTTCGTTTTAGGTTATATTATTTGTTTGTTTTTCTTTTCTAGTTTTACTACTCCAGTCTGAGCTTTCGCGATTTCGTCGCTCGGACTGCGGGGGAGTGTTAGCCTATATTATGTAACGGGCCCAAGCCCGAGTCTAGAATATTCCATCTTGTGCTATTTATAGAGACGATGTAATTGTAATCAATCAATGAAAATCATTCAATAATAATATCTTGCAATGATTTGTTATATCTACATTATATACCCTTGTACTAATGCATAATTTATGTTATAAATCTTAAACTTTCTTAATAAACTATGGCTTGGCCCTCCTAAATTTTATGAATTACCCTTCGTCCCTCCTAGAAAACAGTCATAAGCATAACAACATTTTGCATATTTTTATCAAATTAGCCATTATAAATTATCAATGTGTGATAAAATATGAGGAACGCATGCATCTGACATAGTTTACGTATGTAAGTATTCAATTAGCGCGTAAATAAACAAGTGTGAAAGGACGTAATGAACCCCAACAGAATGCCCTAGAGTTGAGGGAGTTTGAATGCTACAAAGGCCCAACTCCTTCACTAACCTAATAATCCCAAACCGTGGATTTAACAAATCGATAAGTCTTGTGGGATGGTTTGTGGAGTCTTATGTTATAGCAACCCATAGGGCCATAGATTCACACATTTTTAGCCCTCTCCCAAATTTTCAGATAACTTGTTTTACACACACTAAAAGTAAACCTTGTAATACGCAAACTAAAGACGCAATTTCTAATGGCCATATCCGTGTAATATCCATGGGAAGCCGTTGTTCTAACCACCAATTTTAATCAACCATCGGAAAAAGGCTTGTGCGAAAGTGAGAAACTATTTTCACACCAAAATTCAGATGGGCATTGACTACTTTCGATGAGTATATATGGCAGTGGGTAAGTAGTTGGAAAAATAGTTTACAATACAGAGTAAAAGAAAAAGAAACAAAAAAAGGGATGTCCGATAATATTTGGTTGTGTGTAAAGCCAATGCGTAGGAAATTCGATGACATTATTGTTGTGGGAAAGTCTGTTTGAAAAAGGAGTATTTCTAATAGTGATACTAGTGTATACAAATGTTGTAATACTTCTAAGACATAGGATCAACCATGGTATAACACTCTTGTTCTTGTTCTCAAGTTTTAAAGCAAATGAAACTTAATATAAGGGGGTTTTCAGTTTACTCTAGGGTTGTTTGTTTTTTCCTTTTTAGCTTTTATACAGAGTTATTAGCTTATATAACTTAGATATGCCCAATTTAGTGTTTGGGTACGCTTATGGGATAATGTAAGGGGGTTTTTCATAAGCTCAATTTTATAACTTAAGAGCTCATTTAACTTCACAAGCCTTTGTCTCACACTCTCACCTTTCCTCCTTTTTTTATCATAAGCTAATCCAAAAACTTAGGATGAGCTTATAAGCTGGTTATTAAGCATAATCTTAGTGTTTGGATAGACAACTAGACTTATAAGATAAGCAGTTAAGCACACATAATGATTCACAAGGCACAAACTCAAAACACATACATATAATACAGTACACACTTATTATCATACACTTAAAGACACACATAACATAATTCAGTGAGTTAACCGGGCTAGACTCAACCGATTTTATTTAAATACAAAGAGACCCCTTCTCTTAGTTTTGCATACGTACATATGTAACAGATACCCGAGTTCCATAATCCAACTTGACGCCTAAATTATTAAGGGTGGTACTCATATCTGTGGTGTGAATCTATTCCTGCATCATCGTCGTCATTTAAATTGTTCGTGTGAACAGGATGTTTTTCCATGGTAGGTTTATATTCAGTGGCAATACGTTTGGTTGGTTTCAAACCCGAGTAATAAACTGGGCGAGCTTCATGAACGATCCCCATGATTAACATTAGTGCAAGAAAGGGTACCATCCAGTTAATCTTAATTGCCATCCTTTGATATCTTTGCAACTTCCTGAAAATACACCATGAAATTCATAAGATATAATATTAAACAAAACCGATTATTACTTGCAGAATACATGAATGACATGATCTACATGAGATACGGCATATGGTTTTAAGACAAGACATTTACACTAGATCGGTAGAGCTTTTGGAACATTTTGAATATCTTCATCAGAAGTAAACAAAAAAAGTTTCAGCTTATTTTATTTGATAGTAGTACGTTTTTGCTTTATGTAAATATTAAACAGGAGATCAATTAAAATTCAAACCTCACATCTTAATTTCCTTAGCATTATCGGACGATATTCCTCATTCTTTACCCACTTACACCGGAAAACGTACAATAAGGAAAACTACCCGTACTGCGATAAAAACATACTCAGAATGGAAATACTTTAATGGAGAATACTTTCTTTGATCATCGACCACAATATTTGTTTTGAGTTCACCATAGTGTTATTCGACAGTAATATGTGTTTTTTTTTTTTTTTTTCTAATTTCGTAGGTAAATTAGAATAAAATAATACATTATCCTTGGTAAGTTACGACTACATGCATAGTCATATACAAACGGATTTATAAATTACTTGCGTCATATCGACACACACACAAATACACAATAAAAATCACTTATACAAGGGATGTCTATTCGCACGTACATACAACTATACAAGGATTTTAGAGAGTGTAATGTTGGAAAAAGATAAGAGTGACATACCAGAATATATCTTTTTCGTCTTTGCAGAAAGTGGGTGATAAGTGGGATAGCTAGCTAACCTTGTGTTATATATATAAGGGAAGTTTATTTACTGTTTAGCAAAAAACTTTTGGGATATTTTCATTTTTAACGTCAACAATATCATTTATTTCTAATGTGTCTCTCAAAAGTGTAAAGCTGCTTAAACGCTACCTTTTTTTTTTTTTTTTTTTCTCTCATATACTTGACTTGAATGGTAAAACGTCACTAAAAAGTTGAGTAAATAAACTAGAACACGTATAAAACTTACATATTATTTCGCGACTTTTTGATACTTTTAAAGTAAAAGTTTGTACACACAAACGTTCTCCATAATCCAAACGGGCACCCATGAGCCGAACCGTTAGGAGAGACCCACAAAGGGAAACTCCTAAAACTCACGGCTTCGCACTAGGAGGAAAACCTGAATTTTTTTGTCTTTTGCGAGACTCGAACTCTGGGTAAAACTTCCCCCAAGCTCCAGAAGGAGCCCATGTGGCCAACTGAGCTAAACCAGTTGGTTGTACGAAAACGACATATATAAGTTTGTCTTAAAACTTCTTCGAAACAAAATAACTTGTGATTTTAAAATTTAGTATTGAATACATTATGACTCGAGTTTGAGCTAACAGTTACTTAATTAGTGAAAAATATTATTGTAAATTCTTTGTCATGTTATGTTTATCTCGTTAGAAATAATAACTATATAAGTGGGAGGGTCATTATCTTCATTTATAACACTACCAACAGGGAAAAATGCAAGAGGGGATGCTCATTGGAGGAATATTGGAATTTAGATCAATAATCATAATTCATGTTAAGAATATTTACTCGATTACAAGATATCAAGCACACAAAGATCTGATTTTCCTATTTAAAAATGTAAATAAATACTATTGTTATTTCATTGGGGGTTCATAAGTGGGTGATTCCATGATTATTGATAAAATTTCTAATCAGAAATTATTAGCAAAGGTTCCCTACCTTCAAATACATACACATGATTTAAAGTAGTCATAAAAATGAATTGTAGTATTGAATAGGGCAACTATTATCATAGACTTTCAAAGGGAAATGTTCAAGTAAGACATGTTAAATAACTACTCCGTGCTGTCATGAGTTTGAAGTAAAGAGTGTCATCCTTTACAAGTAAGAAAAATTAAAAAGACTAGAAACACACTCACAATGTGACAAGTGTCCCTCATTTACTCTCTCATTTTTTTCTTATTAAATTCAGTTAGGGGTATTTTTGTCATTTTAACCCGTTTTTTATATTCCACCCCAAATTTCAAACGCAAATAACTTTCAAACAACAAACTTTTACGAAAAACCGATTTCACCATAATTTTTAAAATTCGATTCTCTTTAATTTGGTATAAATCTTGATAAATATTTCGAACTCATATCAAATAGTTCTTGATTTTCTTGATTTTTTTGGTATTTTCGACCCTATTTTTTACCTTCATAAATGTCGAATCGTGAAAAACTTAAAACATGAAAGTTATTGATTTTTGTTCACTCTTTACCCAGAAATTTAAATCATTCAAATTCGATGTCATACGGGTAAGATATCACACGTTAAAGATGATGTTTTACTCATATTTGTTGCATACAATGTGTTTGATGAAATGTCTAGCTTAGATTTTTAGTGTTAAAGTTGAGCTAAATGCACTAATTTTTGTCCCACAACGCATCATTAATCATTCTATTAATGTAAGATTCAAAAAGTGATGTTTTTTAATAGTTAATGTTTTTAACTATTAAAACTGGTGAACCAAACCAAACCAAAACTGATGAACCAAACCAAACTGTTTAAAAAAAAAACATAAAACCAAAACTGATGAACCTAACCAAACTGATGAACCAAACCAAAAACTGATGAACCAAACCAAAACTGAAACTATGATTGATGAACCAAACCAAACTGATGAACCAAACCAAAAACTGATGAACCAAACCAAAACTGATGAACCAAACCAAAACTGAAACTATGATTGATGAGCCAAACCAAAAACTGATGAACCAAACCAAAACTGAAACTATGATTGATGAACCAAAATAAACTGATGAACAAAACAAAACAAACACCAACATGTTAAGCTGAAACTATGATTGGTGAACCAAAATAAACTGATAAACTATGTTTGATTTGGTTCATCAGTTTTGGTTTGGTTCATCAGTCCATCAGTTTGGTTTGGTTCATCAGTTCATCAGTTTGGTTCATCATTTTTAATAGTTAAAAACTTTAACTATTAAAAAACATCACTTTTTGAGTTTTACATTAATAAAATGATTAATGATGCGTTGTGGGACAAAAATTAGTTCATTTAACTAAATTTTAACACTAAAAATCTAAGCTAAACATTTCATCAAACACCTTGTGTGCAACAAATATGACTAAAACGTCATCTTTAACGTGCGATATCTCACTCATATCATATCGGATTTGAGTGATTCAAATTCTTGGGTAAAGAGTGAATCAAAATCTAAAACTTTTGTGTTTTAAGTATTTTATGATTCGGCAATTTTTAAGGTAAAAAATATGATCGAAAATAGCAAAAACATCAAGAAAATCATGACCCAACGAATATGTCAAAAAAAAGTTTCGAAATAATTAAAAAGATTTATACCAAATTAAATAGAATCGAATTTTAAAAATTATGGTGAAATCGTTTTTTTTTTAAGTTTGTGGTTTAAGAGATATGTGCGTTTGAAATTTGAGGTGAAAAAGAAAAAAGGCCAATTTAGAATGAGGGACACGTGTCAGACTATGAATGTCTTTCTACACTTTTTAATTTTACCTGCTTTGCAATAGATCCCAACCTTGAAGTAAAACGTGATATTCATTCAACATAAGAAAAACATTACATTAACATACAAAAACATAGTAAAAGATAATGCACAACAATGTTCCACATTTGTGTTATTTCTTCTAAAGTTCTGAAACGTGCTCATCCATGTAACAATTGAAATATAGACCATAAGCTTTAAGCTAAATGATACACACAGACAAATGGCAATCAACCATCTGCTTCTGGTAAGAAGCCGAGGCCAACAATGGTGAATTACAACACAAATCACTTGGTGTAAAGAACGTCTTCCCATGGGTGACGGTATAGCGGCTGCTTCAATCTCTTCTGGTCAAATGTATGCCTGCAAATTTAAACCATCAATATCCACCCTTCATAGGTTAGGTTGTATCTAAATCTTGTACATGTGTCTAAATCGAATTTGTAATGCACGCAGTACAACCATTAAGTTGAATCACATTTTGTAAGTAGATTGTTTTCATTAGGACTTATACTAGCTTGATAAGAATTTGAAATGAAAATGTAAGCATGAATTATACTTACCCGATGAGACCAATGGAGCGGGCCAAGACAAAGAGACCATTAAGGTAGCCGATGCTGACAATCTCGTCAATTTCTTGTTTGGTGAACATTCCACTACCGGCTAGAAGATCCATGAAAAGAGTACCAATGGCACCATCAACGTTCATCACTAAGTTGTTTGCCTTTGAAAGAGTGTAGGTTTCTACTTCAACTGCATATTCCATGTACTTTGTTGATGGGAAGTTTGTGCGAGCAAATAGTTGTAGTAGCTCTACTCTCTTATCACGGTTATCGCCTCTCTTGATCCTTTACAACACAAGACAAAAAAATACATGTTAAATTTATCTTGTGGCGATTACCTTAACAACCAAACGTGGGATCCTTGTGTTTATTAGTAATAGAAGCATAAATAGCATACCTGTGACCAATTCCTGGCACACGAATACCCTTCTTTTTCATACTTTCAACGAATTCATATGGTGTAAGTTTCTGCAAAATGAAAAGATTTAGGATCTTGGAAGCTAGAACTTGGAATTACGAAAGGAGATTCACAGAGGTGTCAACTTCAACCCAGTTACTTAAATGGGTCGTTTAGGGATATGTTTTATCAATCAAAAAAATTGCTGAAAAGTAAAAGGCTTTAACGGGTCCTAAAGATCCCAAGTGTATTTTCATCTTAGTTACAAATACTTAATATTATTGAATATTTGAAACTATATGACGATATCTGACTCACTAACTGCTTATTAAAAGTTTGCAATTCTTTGAACAAAAAAAATGTCTTGGGTCTCCTGGCTGGTACCCACATTTTGCCTTTTTTCACCTGTTACCCAACCCACCAATTTGCCACCTCTATCATATAAATACCATGATGTGAACTCACCCTATCGTAAGCATCTTTGAAGTACCGAGCAGCATCATCAACAGCACCACCAAAACGTGGACCAATAGTCAACAGACCTGTTTCAGAAAACCACTCGATATTGCATAAGAATCATATAACTAGATTAAGAAAAAGTTACAGATTTGGTTTGAGTTACTAACCAGAAACAAGGCTCGATACAAGATCTTTTCCTGCCCTTGCAGTTACAATTGTGTTGTGAGCACCGGATACACAAGGCCCGTGATCGGCACATAACATGATGCAAATCTGGTGAATTATAATATACATTGTAAGAGTAGAGCAAAAAGAGAGAAACTTACAAGTGTTACAAGTTTTTATAACAAACCTCAATGAATTGTGTACAGTAGCGAGGAAGACTGCGTTTGAACCATAAAAGTGAAATTACATCACCGACCCCCATTCCTTTTTCAACAATCGAGGACATTGGTACACCAGCATAGCATGGCTCTTCACCTGTCAATCAAGATTAAAATAATATTTAACCATTAGTACCTTTCTTAAAAATTGATCAGCAGTCTGTGTTCTTACAACCTCACATAATTGCAGAAAGAACACTTGAACATACTATAAAAAGTAAGTTTCCTTGTGAGATGAGAAAAAAAGTATTACGTCTCTACTAAGGTTGCAAAAAAGTGGGAAATTTAAATTTAATTTCACCATTTCATAGTCAGTTTTACTGCAACTGAATAACTAATTATTTGAATAATCATATAATAAAAACATAATTCCTATAATTTCTTTAACCAAATATAATAATATACTTATTGTAATATGATGAAGTGTAAACAGATAATTAATCAATTCCAAATGGCTCAAAATTGTGATAAACCAAAAGCATCTTACCTCTATCATCAGATATGGTTGAAATAATATGAGTTGGGGCTCGTACTTTCCCACTCTTAATTGCGGTGTTAAGATCCTCAGGGATTTGTGGAGGTGTGATCTCCTTAACGGGACTAATCTTGCCCTCATCGGCCTAATAAGCACGTCCAAAAATATAAGTTGATGGAACACGAAAGTAAAAATATGAAGAACTCTTAGTCAATGTGTTAGGACATACCAATTTCGCAAAAGTTTCCTTGATTGAAATTTCGAATGCTTCATATGATGTTGGGACAACAGCCCCTGCATCCATAAGTGCTTGGTTTTTCGCTTGAGCAGACTCCATTTCACCACCACTCTTGGCACCCTGATTATCGGGACACATTGAGCATGCGTTAGATAATAACATAGACAAAGAAAGTTATTGATCTACCCTTACAATATAGGTAAGAGAAAAGCAAGACAATAGCTCACCGCATGACCGAACTGAACTTCAGACTTGAAGAGACGGGCACAGGTTCCACTGACCCATGCGCATACTGGTTTATTGATTTTTCCAGCTTTAAGGGCCTCAACTAAGGAGTACTCATCTCGACCACCGAGTTCCCCAAGCACAACAATCATTTTAATCTGAATTAAACGTTATCTACATGTTATGTTGATTATAAAGGAGGTATAATGGTAATCTAAGTCTGGTTGACTAACAAAGGTACCTGAGGAATGTTGTTGAATCGCAAAACATGATCGGAAAGAGTAGAACCAGGAAAAACATCTCCTCCAATGGCAATACCTATAAAATCCATATTTTTAGCATCTAAAACTTAACATACAAGTCCACATACTGTATACTCTCTCAGGTTATCACATTAAAATGTAAACAGTCTGAATCAGCATCATTTTCTAAATCAATTGTCTTAGCATACCCTTTTATAGTGAGAAAATAAGGGATTCTTGCTAGAGGTTGAAATATGGATGGTTTGGGTAACAAGTCAAAAAAGTGACGGGTGAGATAATAATCATTTTGAAACGAACTGAAATGAGCTTGGCTGGGCCGGATTAGGTTTACGGGCAAACAATTTTTTGCCCATTTAAGAAATGTTTTATAAATAAAGAATGGATTACATGATTACAAAAACAATATTACGGATTTGAACTTTAACCAGTTTGAGATAATGTCATCAGACAGAAACCAAATCAACGCATTCATCACAAACCAGAATAAATAGTTTGAAAAAACTACTAGGGCATCTTATTGCTATTTTTTTAGAAATTTCAAGATAAGAAATGGGAGATCTGAAAAAGTGGAGTAGCAATTTTTACAAAAAATGAGTAAATGGAACCAAGGTTTTCATGTTTAGCTACCTTCATAAATTCCATCCGTCACACGGGCAATTGTATTGTATAACTCATTTGACATGCCACCCTGCAGTTTAACCAAACATAAAGTCATTTCCTATTATCACTTTCTAAGCAACAGTATGTGATTATTGATGTGTTTAGATTAAGAGTTCTAGTTCAAGGAGAACAAGATTGATCAAGAATGTATACATACAGATTTGGAGACAAATCCAACGGATCCAGGCCTGTAAAGTTTGCATTGTATAATGTTATCAATTGTTCCTGCAGTGTCACCAATCTTAAAAGCTCCTGCTTGAATACCACCTACAGTTGCTGGGCCAATAACAACCTGCAAAGCATCAGGGGTGCTAATGTTAGATACAAACAAATCTACATATGTTAAATGTTCGATATATTCCTTAATTTGGAGAGGAATTGGGATGAGACCCAAAAATTTGGAATAAGAGGTGACGATTTCGACCCATTTACAGATGAATGGGTCAAATTTAATTGTGTTTTACATGAGATATGTCCGATAAAGAGATATAGCAAAACACGAATGGGTCAAATGGGTCAACCGGGTTAAAAGTCGGGCCAAGTCTACTTTTTAAGAAGTACAAACTCATTAATACAATTTTATTCAAACATTTATATTACTGAAGGAATACTAGCATTAAGTAATCATAAAAACTATTATCATGGACATGGATGAGTTTATGGTTCATCCGGCCAAACTAGCTCTGCAAATTGACACAATTTAACCCGGAATCTGTTTTGATCCGCGCTTTAACCCTCCTGTTTTGCCACGACTATGTAAATCAATGTAAATGGTGTAAATGAATAGTATCCAAAGTTCCGAACCTTGTTGTTTGATCTTGCATACGCGATCAATTCCTTGGTGTCGGATTCAGGAACACCCTCAGCTATAATAGCCACAACTCTGATTGTAGGCTGTTTGAGAGCAAGATTGGATGAGGCAGCAGCACTGTAACAATTTCAGGATTATTACTAATTGCTAATTTTAACTATGAAAAAGTAGACAATAGCTTAACTAGGAACATAGTTTGCATAAAGTGATCCACTATTCTCAAACGTACAGAAATACCATTTAGAATCGATGTCGCGATTCTTTGTAATATTATCAATGAGTGAATACGTAACGCTAACTTAAAATTACCTTCTGTATGAAGCAAAATTTATGAATACATCAGCAGTAGGATGCGCGGCACAAGCTGCTTCAATGCTGCAAAATCAAAGTAGGATCAATTGTTAGCATGATGATTTCCTTTTACGGAGTATATAAAGACATACGTTGAGTGAACTGGAATGGCAATTTCTTCTTGGCCAAAAAATAATTTCTGAAATCCCTCGGCACCAGGGTTAATGATTCCCGCAACTGAAGGTGTTTCTCTCCCTAATCAATTTAAAGGGTGAATCAAAAGTTAGCAAAAACGTTAAAAACCTTAAAATCAGAAAACCAACAATAAGTTCCGCACTGAACTTGGTATAAGTGTAATTTCACATACCACATAGGAAGTCAAAATCAAGCATCCGCTGAACTGGTAATTGTTTATAGTTATAAAACAATGCTTGCGTCGTACGGGAGAAAAGTTGACCTGTAGCCATCGGTGCTCTCTCAAAAACACCTGTACATGAACAAATAAACGAACATTTCACATCAGCAAATTATTCTCTTGTAATTTGTAATTTACAGTATTCCAGCATGAATTGTTTTGCCTTTCCAAGCAAAACACTCACATACCAACACAAAAACACGAGCTCGCTAACACACACTTTTCCCGACACTCATAAATACTAGCCGTTTCCTCAAGAAACACATAAAAGCAATCCGTAAAAAAAAATGTGGCTATTTGTACTCAAATTTGCATCTGTTACCAAGATACATTTTCCCACATGTTCTAAGTGGCACTTATAACATTTAAGCAACTTTTGACAAGGCACGTAACTTTCTAATAATATTCTCTGGTTAACAAATGTCGTAAAATACAATCTAATAATAATGACAAAGAAAGGTATACTGTAACTCAAAACAAAAACCATCAACCTTGGGTGATGATGACAAGAAATCAAATAAAGCTAAAAACGACCAAAACACAGAAACTTCGACATTTTTCATGAGAAGCCCAATCAGAAAGAGTTGCGCTTTTCATATAACAGAGGGGGTATAATTTCGTTTTACTATTACCTTAATCATTATAGACTAACTTAATTTCAGAACTTCAAATCTAGCTCTTTTTTTTAATATAAAACTAACGTTTTTACTTTTTTAGTACCACAGTCGAACCATTTTTTAACCATGTCTTATCAAGTCAAAATCAAACACCACATTAATCACATAAACTAACAACAGCTAACCAGGAGCGGACCAAATTAAATTTTTTCTGCATAGTGTAAAATGTAGTTAAAAAATCCCGATTTTTTATAATGAACATGTCCCAAAAATTCGGTAACTTATAACTATCGGCGACTGGGGTCCACCACTGCACCTAACTACTTTCCCAGATTTATTAGGAAACTACGTACTCGTAATACATAAATAGGCAGACCTAACGTTTAAGACTTGGTTATCACTATCAAAAGGTTATTACCCCGGTATGATGACATAAATAGGCGGACCTAATGTTTAAGACTTGGTTATCACTATCAAAAGGTTATTAGGAAACTACTACAAATAACACTCCCACGTTTCGATCTTGCACGCCAAATAGTTGCACTAGGCAAAAAATAAAACGTCGCCAACTTATAAAACAGTAACAATAATAATACAGTAAATCTAACTGATTTGTGCATTGAATGTACAAGGTGTAATGCAGATAGTACATTCTCACGTATGGTCCCCACTAGCTTCTGTTACTGTTACATTACATGAAGTTCCAATTGGATCCTAACTATGAGGCATAAATAAATAAATAAATGAAATCATAATTATATAAATAGAATAACGAGTCGTGATCTACATGAATAACAACCAGATCTACAAATCAAACTTAACTTAAACAAATCAAATTGATATTTTTTTATAAAAATGTAACGGTGTTATTACCTTTGGGTGAGAGTTAGTTGAAACACGTCAAATGTGTGTGAGTTTGTGTGGGTTTTTGTATGTAATGAGAGACTGTGTTCTCTGTGTGTGTTGGTTAAGCTGTATATATATATATAACAGAAAACAATGGGGGATATTCAGTGATTTGATTTACAAATATTTTATTATTGTTTAAATGTAATATATACATACATCTCTTTTGTATCTATCTATAGGTTGGTCAGATAGACGGTTCATATTGACTTGTTAACAAATTACTTAACACCTTTCGCTTTCTTTTTCTTTTCTTTTAAAATAGGGGAGAAATGTATACTCTCATTTGAATTTTGCTATCAATTCTTACTGTTAATAGGTGGTTAAGAAGTCTGAATCTTAATGAAATTATGTTATTTGTTTTTATAGAATTATCGGAATGATTTTTATTTTTCATTTTCTGCAATTTATTTATTGAACCAACATAATGCGATAAATAAATAATTTATGTAATTATGAAACGAAACTTTTTTTTACCATTAACATCTATGCAACTTATAAAGTATTTAGCACTCTCTCTTAATTTTTTTTTAAATGTCATTAATGTGTTTTTTAAGCATTATAATTTTTAATGCATAATGTACACAATACATAACTTTTACTAATTTATCTTTCACAACATTTTAATGCTTCATTTATTATTTATTTCTTAATTAGTATAGTTGTAATGCAAAAATGCACATATAAATAAATATGATTTTAAAATGCATGCAAAACTACAAAGTTCCAAAACTATTATTATATCGTAAGAGTTTTTGAGAACCAATCTAAATAAATTTTGAATTATTTTAAATAAAATTAACCACAAAAGTAAAAAACGATTTTTTGTAAAAATCGAGATAAAATTTTTAAGACAAATGATGCAAAGATGTAAATTCACAAGTGATAATTTATTTGATTTTATATATGTTACACATATCTATACTACTTATAAAGCATTTAATACTCTCCCTCCTAAATTTTTTTAAAATGTCATAAATATGTTTTTTAAGCATTACAATTTTTAATGCATAATGTACACAATACATATTTTTTACTATTTATCTTCCACAACATTTTAATGTTTCATTTATTATTTCTTTTTGAATTAATATAGTTTTAATGCAAAAATGCACATATAAATGAATATGATTTTCAAATGCGTGCAAAACTACAAAGTTCCAAAATTATTATTATATCGTAAGAGTGTTTCGAGGATCAATCTAAATAAATTATGAATTATTTAAATAAAATTAACCACAAAAGTAAAAAAATATTTTTTGTAAAAATAGGGATAATTTTTTGAAGACAAATGATGCAAAGTGCTAAGTGCTAATTCAATGATTAATATATTAGTATATTAATTATTCTACTTTTCATGGATAATTCTAAATGATTGCTTAAACATGTAAGTTTGCTTTACATTATAAGGGTATTGGCAACCGTAGTCGGCATGCCTTCGGCATCAATGAAACCGATCGGCATCCCCATTGCATGTTCTTCGGCTTGGATCGGTGTGGGATGAAAAAAAGGATAATCGGCAATCTTTGCCGATTCTACATGCAAACCAACTAGCCAAAATGTGAACGTTGGCATTTAATATTTAAGATGAGGTATTTAATATTTAAGATGATGTACGGGTTAGGCATGGTTGCCACTAAAAATCTATTGTTAGGTATGAGATTGGTATGAGATGAGATGGAATGATATTATTGGTGGGTGATTAGGTATGAAAATTTGATATTGGCATGGTTGCCACCTACCTAAGTATTCTTTTATTTATAATTTTATATCTTCTATCTATGTAGGACAAGTGTTATAAACAATATTAATGATACAAATATTTTCATAAATATATACTCTACAAGATGTATATATTAGACTAAAATACACCGTTGGTCCCTAAACTTGTACAGAAGCATCGCGATAGGACAAACCTGGCATTTATCATCGTGGGGAGTCCAAAACTTGGGTTTTTAATGACAAACTAGTCCCTTGACCACTAATGCCAAAGTCAATGTCTGATTTTTGTCATGTAGTCGAGGGTATTTTAGTCCATACACATTTATACTTTTGTCCCCATTGTTAATCCTTTTGGGTTTTCTTCATCTTCAACCCAGAAATTTTGCAGTTTACTCTTCTAAAGAATTAATCACATTCACACCAAAAAAATCCCGCATAAGGTTTCATACAAAATGTTTTTAAAATATATTTTAGAAGTATTTTTTTACCGTTTGAACTAATTTCCAACCCTTAAATTACCAGCTTTCACGGCTAGATAACCTCCAGGAAACAAGGTTTGTTTGATTTCTTTAGGTTTATTCATTCTATTTAGTTTTTGTAGTATTAATGAGCTTTTCCTTACACATATATTAAATTTATTAGCTTCTGTTGTGGTTAACGGGATCTACATTGTAGTTATGGCACAAGGCCATGTACAAAATTCTCCACTAGAAGGCATGGTACTTTGTGGGTGTGTTTGTATTTACAAAATTTCAGTTCACAGAAATGACTTTTTTCTTTCTGTTGCATTTGATCATGTGGGTTTTCACATTCCAGTACTCTTATATTATTTCAAGAACAACAAAAATCTTTTATGGATCACCTCTAACAAATAGTGTTTGATAAATCTTGGTGTTGTGTAGGGAATCAGGAGAAAGCTTGCCACTTATTATAATGACTAGCGAGGAAAATAATGTGGAGAAAAGCACAAAATACAAAAACATGGAGGCAGTTTATGGTGCCACAAAACTAGGTCCTTAATTACAGCAGAAGAAAACACAAGTGTGGTGGAAAAGAAGTGCACCATACAAAAGAGTTGACAATGCATAACGATGTAGATAAAATACCGCAACCTAATATTACAATTCAGTATTCAAGAAAGAAATTTAAATATGGTTGTCCTAAATCATCAGTGAATCAAGCTAAGGGTAGTGCAAAACAAGTGCAACATACTAAAGAGTTGACATTGCAAAGCGAAGTACACAAAAAATCGACACCTGAAATTACAATTCATTATCCAAGGAAGAAATTTAAATATGGCTGTGGTAGAAAACAAGTGCACCATACCAAAGCGTTGACAGGTTATGCTTTAACTGGAGTGGTAAAAATTTATGGGTTTTAAAATTTCTGGGTTGAAGATGAAGAAAACCCAAAAGGATTAACAATGGGGACAAAAGTATAAATGTGTATGGACTAAAATGCCCTCGACTACATGACAAAAATCAGACATTGACTTTGGCATTAGTGGTCAAGGGACTAGTTTGGCATTAAAAACCCAAGTTTTGTACTCCCCACGATGATAAATGGCAGGTTTGTCACATCGCGATACTTCTGTACAACCCTAAACCCTAAACCCTAAACCCTTAGGGACCAACGGTGTATTTTAGTCTATATATTATAAGCGCTCTTTTATTTATATCTTTATCTATATGGGACAAGTGTAATAAAACAATATTAATGATACAAACATGCTCAAAAATATATTTTATTTACTTATTACGAGGTGTTGATTATTACATATATATTTCATAAAAAAGCGTTTCTACTTACTTGTGACTACCGACCACTATCAACTAATTTGACCATAACCCCATAACATTATTGATTACCGCGACGCAAAATCACGCCACTTTCAATTGTTTTTATATGAATTAGTTTGATATTATCCATCACTTTTTTAAAAGTTACTCAAACTCATTATATTTTCGCTATTGATAAAGTTATTGTAAGAGAAAACATAAAATTGAAAACATTTTTTGCCGAAAATTTTATTACTTGATACCCGTCGCCACAACGCACGAGTACCCTACTATAGTATTCTAAAGATTCAAAATATGCGACATGAAACTTTTGGCATCCGCAAATTTATCGTCACATAAAACGTTTCATATTATAAAGCATGATTCATTGAATTTTTTTATTTCAGGGTACCCGCCGCCGCATCGCGCGAGTACCTTGCTAGTATTTAATAAACCATCAACTATATACTCTTAATTCAAGTCTTTAACCTTTTATTGAGTAAGAAACAATAAAACAAGTCTTCCGTCTCTTATTGAGTAAGATGTCATATGTACTGGATATGACTCAAAAGAAAAAACAAACAACACAATGTTTGACCATTTCTTTGACTTGGTAAGAGGTAAGAGACTAGTAAGACAATTAACAAAAAACAAACATGCCCTAAGTCGAGCACTTTCAACTCTAATATACACTATCTAATTGGTTTTTTTACGGGACTTTCTTTTGGTCATCTGAAAATTTGGAGTGTTCGGTCATTGATTAACTCTGTTCTTAAATACACTTTATAAATATACCATATCACTGTTTTACTTTGAAAATAGTTACTTGTTTAGGCCCATTTGGTATGGGTGTAGGATATGGGATTGGGAGTTGGAGTAAAAACTATTGTTTGGTTGAATTTCTTAATTTAAAAATTATGACTCATTGTCAAATTTAAGGGCATTTACAAAACCCTACCGACCACCCTACTTTTGTACGCTTTGCATTTATCTGTGGGCTCATGTCACATTTTTCTCTCTTTCTCTCTATTTATTTCTTTTTTCTTCATATTATAAATTATATTTTTTTTATTAAATTTTTTTGTCTCCTCATGTAGTTAAAACCTATACTAAATCCAAATTTTAATCTAAATCCGAATTCAAATCTTAAAACCATCTACAAACCAAATGCGCCCTTATATTTTTGTTAGTTTAGTAAAATGTATGTATGTACAAGTTACCAAATTCGACTTTCAATATTAATTTTACCTTTTTAGAAGTTTATTGTTTGGTGCGTAAACTCATAACTACATCTCTAGGAAATAGGTCTAAAAGTTAATATATATGGTTGACGGACTATTTTTTATTCGCACTTAGTTTTAGAATGAACTCGGTGAGTCGCGTGTTTAGCTAAAGAAAAAATAATTTGATTTTTATTTTTTTAATTTGTAAAACAATGAGGGGCACGTTCATATGATAGTTTTCTGTTCTAAGAAAAACAATGAGATTTATAAGGGAAATGAAAATTTATAGTTTTTTTTGTTAAAGTAGGAAATGCAAATTTATGTTTTGTAGATAATTTACTAAAAAACATTTGATTTGAGTGAAATCTCTATGTTTCTTGTTTTTGTACCAAATATTTTATGAAAAAAATGGTGTTTTTTTTTAACTAAACGCACTCTAAACATTTATAAAGATGTTTTTAGTTTTCTTTTAATTTCAATGAAACTGATGTTATTGAGATATAATATAGTGTTGTCGGTTTTGATTTTATTTTTGGCAGATGTTTTGAATTCCATCTTTATATTTAAGTGAGTTAAAACAAGGATTAGTATTAAGTATTAATACATGTTAAAAGTGAGTGGAAATACAAGACGTATCATAATGCAACACTTATGATTTTAATTTATTTATTTCTTTATTATTCATTTACATGCAACACAAATTTATGACGATAAGAGCAGTGGGTACCCAACATTTTCGCTGGAGTTTTCCCACTTAACGCGACCGGACGACGCCACCAGCGTACCATAGCTCGCCTTTTCCTGTCTTGCGCCGTCACGACCAGCCCAAATGGTCCGATAAAGTGTCTTTTTTCTTCTTTTGTCAATCTTGTTTCGCTGCAGCAGTGGCAAAGAAGGACATGCAACAACAGTGGCAAAGGAGGAAGAAAAAAATATGTGGGTTATTATATTTTATTTTATAATTTTCACTTTAAACCTTGTTTTTATATGTCTTTACATTTTAAGTCCTTGAGATTATCATCTTACATCGTTAGTCCCTATTATATTTACAATGTTAGTCCTTTGGCTCTTTTCTTACATTTTTAGCCCTAAAATGTATAAATTTTGGTTTAAATATATAAAATGAAATGTGTTATATATATATATCAAGGTTGTAAAAATCGCTAGGCGCTAGTGAGGCGGTCGGGTAGGGCCTAGCGATTAATCGGTTAGGCGGGGATTAATCGGGGATTAATCGGATTGGAATTTTTATACACAAAATTGGAATATTAAATATTATATTATATTATATATTTGAGATAAGCAAAGTGCATCAAAGTTAAAATATTTCAAGTGTTCAAATATAAACATAATACATAATTCTTCAAAGTTCATAGTCAAACATAGATATTATTCGGTTTGTTGACCATTTTAAGCGATCTTTGACTGATTTTGTCCGATTAATCGGTTTGTTGACCCATTTTTAAGCGATTTTCTCCGAATTTTAAGCGATTTTGTTGAAATTTTTTAAGCAATTTTGTCCGATTAATCCGATTAGACCGATTTTGTCCGATTAGTCGATTTGTTGACCGATTTTAATCGATCTTTGACCAAAACGATTAAATATGCCGATTATGATAAATCAAGGCGCTTAGTGAGCGATCAGCGATTATGCGGGGATTAATCGGACGCCTGGACCGATTTTTACAACAGATATATATATATATATATATATATATATATATATATATATATATATATATATATATATATATATATATATATATATATATATATATGTGTGTGTGTGTGTGTGTGTGTGTGTGTGTGTGTGTGTGTGTGTGTGTGTGTGTTGGGGGGGGGGGGGGGGGGGGAGGGGGTCCAGAGATGCACGATGGCACTAAAATTTGGTGTTATAGGAGAAAGAGGTGTTTTTAGTGTTGTGGTGAATTTTGCTGTTATGGGAAAATATGTTGATGTGACAACATTTTTCCCATAACACCAACAAGACGACACCATAGGTACCTTATGCTATAAATAAAACATCAACATCAACATTTTTGTGATTATTCATTTTCATCAACTTAGCTATGAATTATGAAAAGAGTAAAAAGAAAAGATTATAGTATTTATGTAGTAGATATTAGGATGATGTTATAGAAACTATTAAATATAAATAGTCTTTTCTTCTGTGTGTTTTAAAATTAATAAACCGCGTGTGTTTTAAAAGTTCTTATTTGAAATTGATAAATCGTGTGTGTTTTAAAACTTGCCATTTATTAAACTTGATATTCATAAACTTAGTTGACATTGTATGCATCTAGCTTAAAAAATTGTCATTTAATCATTTAAGTTTAAGGAGTATTAAGAGGTAATTTAGACAAAACACTTTATTTAATTTTAAGTTATTTTAAGTTTAAAGAATGAAAATACACTTTTTATAAATACTAAAGACTAGTTATAAAATTCAACTTTGGGTATTAATGATTTTTAATAGTTTAGAAATAACTTTTCAGTTTCTTGTAGTTGAAAAAGAAAAATTCAACGTTAGGTATTAATGATTTTTAATAGTTTAGAAATAAGTTTTAGTTTCTTGTGGCTGAAAAAGAAATGATATAGCCATCTGATTGTAATGGGAGATTGAGAGGGATGTTTCGAATAAAGTCGCCGCATTTTATTTAGTGTTGGTAAATGTAGTGATTTGTGTTACATTCATGCCTTTACATGAGTTAAATGTTTGAAAGTGTTAGAAACGTGTTAAATGAGTTGAGATAAGTCAGACACTAATTGGTATGCATTATATGTAGTATAGATTGTATATTTTTAATTTGAGTCTTTTAACTCTATCTAAATATTTTTTTCAGTTTTCAGTTAAATTTATAAGATACAATAGATTTTTATACCAACTTTTTCCATTAAAATTTGCATACGTTTTTTTTTTTAACAATTGAACTTTTATAATTTTGTCTATAATATTGTTTTAAACCTACGCAAAAACAATAAAACTTTGATAAATTGATGTCATAACTACAATAATAAGTACTCCTGATTTAATATAACAAAAGTAATAAAGTAGCATCAAAATCTTGAAAATCTGTCTTTCTATTTCTTTTGTGTTATCTTAAGTGTAACATGGCAATGCATGTTATTGATTAATGTATTGGCAGATAATAATGTCAACAATGCAATGCCCATTGATTATTTATGAAATTGTTTTGAGGGCTAACCAACAAAAGAATGTTCATTTGGATGCAATAGTCTCGAATATTGTTCGATTATTTGTGTTTAATTATTAAAAATACATAAAAACGAGAGATGGCATTTTAATTATTACAATCATCTTTCTAAGTTAAAACACGAATCATGAACTGTTTGAACTTTGAACACTCAAACTGAAATATCCAATCAAATTTTGACTTACTAATGAAGTTGATGTTACACATTATTATTTTGTTTTTTTTTAAAACAACTAATGATTTCACAATATTTATACAATAAATCAATCTCATAATATCCGCAACAGAATTTGAACCTACAATCAGGGGCGAAGCTAGAAATTTTTGGTCGAGAAGCACACTTTGATAAATTCTAAAAACTATATTATAAATTGATACATAGAGGGAGCAAATTACAAAAAAAAGCCATATATTTTTAAAATTTTACATTATAATTTTTTCGCTATGAGGCACTTGCCCCTCATTTATCTCAACCTATGCCTTCAACTATTTAATTGAAAGGCATAATTTCATGTATATCCTTGTAAATTTCAAAAATTACATATATATCTTTTTTACCGGTTTTTAATGCATAAAGTACAATGCTTTTAATGCATCAAAAGGATATATATGTAATTTTTGAATTTTGCAAGGATATATATGTAAATGCCCCTAATTGAAAACTTTCTCACATGAAATACCATTGAAACACGAAACACGTAACTTTTTGCTTACAACGAGAATGAAAGTACCTAAACTTTGTTCTAGAAGTGTAAAAGTAAAAATGGTAACTAAGTTTTTTGGGTCGTATAACAAAAGACTAGTAACTACAATAAATTATAGAAAACACAATCAGTTTTGACTTAAAAAATACTAAAGTGAACCTCATACTAAAACCAAAAAGTATTACTAAACATTTTCTAATGAAGAGTATAGATGAAGAAAGAGCAATATATACAAATGGCCACGAGATATTGAGAGGAACATATAAGCAACCTCATTAATCATATTTGCGTGCACCTCACCCTGCCTAACTACTACCTCCATGACCAAAAAAAAAAAATAATAATAATAATAATAATAATAATAAAAAAAAAATGAAAAAAAAAAAAAAAAAAAAAAAAAAAAAAAAAAAAAAAAACTCGATATGTTGTATTTTTTCAAATACTCTAAGAAAACTGAAAACATTAGTAAGAGTCGAAATAATACATGAGTCGACAATTTATTTTACTTTTCTTATTTATATCGGATGTCCCTGAAGGGACTTATTTTACTTTTCTTGCTAGTGTATGTAGCGAGCTCATTTGCGATTTCTAGCTCATCACTTAATTTGAACCACGAATCCACTACTCAATGACCTTTATATATGCTAAGTGATACGAACTCGATGAATTGCACGTTTTCCTCTTTGTTTTTACTTCAAATACTGCTTTTTGGAGAGATACCAAGAAGTCATCAACTCATCATAATATTACTAACTACCACAATTAAGTTATCAATTAAGAATGATTCATTATTGGTTCTCTCCAATCCATAAATAGTACTCCCTCCGTCTCAAAATTATTGTCATGAGAGAGAAAACACAAATTTTAATAAAAGTGGGGCCATATTAATTTTGAGCCACTTAAATAGAATATTCCCCCACTATATTCTCTAGTTTTTACTTAAAAAGGTAAGTGGACAATTAATTTGAGACAACCCAAAAAGGAAATGTGGACTATAAATATGAGACGGAGGGAGTATGTCCATATAACCCACGCTAAAATACATTGAAGTTTTGCATGAAAAAGTTTGCTTAAAAGAGCAACTACATTCTATGTATGGAATAAAACCAAACGTCAGGTGCACTATTTTATTAGTTTTAAAATGTTATTTTAACGCCGCTTGGGCTAAGTGTTTTTCTTCAGTTCATGTCTGTTTTCTTGGCCTGCTACTGCCTCGTTACCGACTTTGATGTTATCGCCTTTGATAATAACTTTGCTGTCAGAAGACGTGTCTTTCTTCTTCATCTTCTACGTGTTGTGAGGCACCGCCTCTTTTAACTATGACAGTGACGGTGGCATTTAGGCTTCCAGTTTGGGGTTTTTGGGAGATTTCAATCGTATTGAACGTATCCAACCTGATAGTCCACGTTACTATGTAAGTTTATTTTATATTGATTTCGGTTTGTAGATGGCCAATTGTAAGTTATTCGTACTCTTTTCGGTCGTTAATTAAAATTATGTTTGGACTACCTTCTGATTTGAGCATATTTGTATGTGAAAAAAATGATAACCTAAAGTTATTGGCTTATTAATTTTTTAAGTTAGAAAACCTTATTCAAAAAGTTTAGCTTCAGTAAATAACAACAGTAAACTAAGTAATAAGGATGTTGGTTAAGGCTTATTTCGGAGTTATACAACTTATGTTTCATACTTTACCATAGCTTTGCTCAATATGTGGCTTATTAATTGATTGATTAATGAATACTCATAACGCTTTTGAACATCAGTGGTTCAGCTGGAGAAAAATATTGTTCGTTTGATACAAACGCCACTTCAGTTGGAGACAAATAGTGCACGGACGTTTGTTTTATTCCATATATAGAGTACTTAGTACGCTATTGAATAGCAGTGGTTCAGTTGGAGAAAAATATTCTTCGTCTGGCACTACCGGCACTTCAAAATTTGAGAAACACCTTATCTTGGCGGGGCGTTTAGTAACGCAGCCATGGAGGTCTTTCCGCCTTTGTTTTGCTACACGTTTATGATTTACTTCTGCACGATATTTCAAAGCTTTAAAAAGGTCTTTTCTTGGCGGGGCGCTTACTAGCGCAACCATGAAGCTATGGTGATCAATCACTGTTGCTCTCTAAATCATATGATCTTGGTCATTCGAGGTCTGGACCGTAACTTCGCGTGCGAAAGACCGGATGGTGTGGTAGCATAATTGCTATTACGCAACCGAGCTTCTTTGTATCCATGCTTAAGTTATGTCATTGCTCACCATTTTTCAGTTAAAAATGTGAGCCTCATGACCTATGTTGCATCATTTTCACGGTTTCTGAGTTTTGTATCCATTTGTTTGGTGGTGGTGTCGCAATAGGTGCACCTGATTTCACTACACGACCTGAAACAGCAGGAAGTGGAATGAAACCAAACGTCGGTGTACTATTTTTATAGTTTTATAACGTTATTTTCATGTTACACAAGGTATAGTTGTGGGCGTCCGGGGCTTTGACATGTGCCAAGCTGTGGGCTGGCAAAAAAGATCCAAAGTGGTATACCTTTGGTCTTTGTTAGTGCGATACATATATGCCTATTCGTTTCCTTTCGTTGAAGGTTTCCTTACTTCTTCTTCTCTCTGCGTATTTTGAGTGGGTTTTTTTGGTGGATGATTGATTGTTTCATGTTTGGTTTTGTTGCTGTTCATTTGTTATTGCATGCTTATTCTTGGTTATTTCTTATGGGGTTTTGATCAGATGCATACCTGAAAAATTATCAGTATCACATCTGCATAACTCGCATGTTCCTTATTTCTAACCTTTAGTTACCCCGTACATGTTTCGGTTGTTGCAGATGGAATTGTAGGGCTGATCAGGTTGTCGCATCGCTACTGATGTGGCAACGGTGATTTTATACGGCCCATGGATAAACTGAGGATCTCCGGAAGTTGGCATAGCAGCCTGCTTGGTCTGCAGCCATGCCGGAGGTACCCTGTTATTTCGGCTTACTTCCTGTTGTAACCCCAATGTTGTTGGACTTTATTCGATAAAAGGTTGTGGACATCAGTACTAAAGAGGCAATGATGAGTCTATACGAGTTCAATAAAAAATACAGTTTTCCGGTGTTAGGATTTAGTAAATCCAAGTATTAAAGAGTCGGTCACCTCAAGTATATGTAATCGTTAGTAAGCTCGTAGTCGTAGATTAATATAAGTTAAGTAGTATTTAGTTTAAGTAACACCGTGGAGGACGGATGGGTCTTTACCCACTGCATGCCTGATCCACAGCCCGATAGGTGGCGATTTATGTAAAGACTATAAATACTCTCTACCTTTCAAGGTAGAGAGTTGGAGCTCATAATAAGATTTTTCTTTCTCTCACTAAAGTTCCCTAAACCTCTAACTTTCTCTCTCTAAAACTCATCTTGTACGCCTACTTTGGTTATGGTTTGATGTGTATGTGAAATCCAATATGTTACAAATTGTATCAAGAGCCATGGTTAGATCATCTCTTACATATCTTTGGATTTCTAGTGGTTTTTAGGTGGTTTTTGAGTTTGAGAAAGTTTAGTGGTTTTTGCATCATTTGGTTGATCTCTTGTGTTAAAGTTTGGATTTTGATTGTACTTTTGTGTTTAGGATCATCATAAGTGTTTAGGCTTTGATTTGGAAGGCTTGAATCATCGTGGTTGGGTTGTTTTTGGATTGAAAAGTGGTGTTTTTGAATTTTTTCATGCTAGCGACTTGAGTCACGGTGTTCTTTTCTTGGTAGCGACTTGCTCTGTAAGTCTGTAGCGAGTTGTAGTGTATTGTGGTAGCGACTTGCCTTTAGAGACAAGCCAACAAAAAGTATTGTTAGTGGATTCTCCACTACGGGTAGCGATTTGGTAAGGTAGCGACTTGCTTTCAATTTTGATAGCGACTTGTTCTTAAGTTTCTTAGCGACTTGGTGTTAGCGATTTGGACCAGTAGCGAGTTGCTATTTAGCGACTTGATTTCTTAGCGACTTGATGTATAGCGACTTGCTGTCAAAATTCTTAGCGATTTGGAACGTAGCGACTTGTCTTAGCAACTTGGTTTTTAGCGACTTGATTCAAGGATTCTTAGCGACTTGGTTGACTCTTGTTTGTAATACGGTTTTCTCTTGATTTAGTAAAATCCCGTGAAAGAATCTATTTCCCGGTTTAATCATTGAGTTATAAAATCCCGTGTAATCTTTAAACATGTCTACCAACGTACCTACAATCATCTCCACTGTTGCCGAGGATGTTCAAGCAGCTGGTTCAGATACTCGTCCACCCATGCTTGACAGAACTGACTACGACTCTTGGGCTCAAAGAATCAGATTGTACTGTCTTGGAAAGGAAAATGGGGTCAACATTCTCAAATCGATTGATGAAGGACCTTATCAGATTGAGACTACAAGAGACTTAATTAATACAGCTGCAGATGGAACAATGATCTATGGAATAGACAGACCAAAGACATATGATGAGCTCGATGATAAGGAGAAAAAGAGATTCGATGCTGATATCAGGGCTTCTAACATCGTACTTCAAGGTCTTCCAAAAGATATCTACAAGCTGATCAATCACAACACCGAAGCCAAGGCAGTGTGGGATAATGTCAAGATGCTTCTCTCAGGTTCTAAATTAACTATGGAAGACAGAGAATCACAACTCTATGATGAATTTAAACACTTTAAGATGAAACCAGATGAGAGTGTCTATGAGTATTACGTTAGATTCCACAAGCTTGTTAATGATATGAGGAACATCAGAATGACTATGCCAAACATTCAGCTGAACTCAAAGTTTGTGAACAACATGAATCCCGAATGGCACAAGTTTGTCACCTCTGTGAAGCTAACCAAAGGATTGAAGAATACAAACTATGAGCAACTCTATGCCTTCCTTCTTCAGAATGAGAGACATGCTATGTTTGAAAAAAGGATTCTTAATCAGTTCAAAACCAACCAGGGAGAGACAAGCTCATCGAATGATTCAATTGCCTTCTACTGAAACATTGGAATCACAACCAAAGCCTCACAAGTCATACCCATGGGTAATGGTAATCACAAACTCATTCCCGATCCAATGTTCAAACAAGCTGATGCTGATGCACACGTGGGAAACTTCATTAATCAACTGGCTCTCATGATCAGTCAAAACATGAACTCTCTCCCACACACCAACAACAACCTCAGAACAGCGTCTAATCCACACAATCAAGCCACTGTCAGAGATGGGAAGGTTATGGTACAACCAGTTCAAGAAAGACAGTATGAACAAGGAAGAGGTGGAGTTGGTAGAGGATATGTGGCAAATCAGAATAGAGGAAGGAATGAAAATCAAGGACAAACAAAGCCGATCAAGTGTTACAACTGTGGTGGTGAGGGACATATTGCAAGGAACTGCACATCACCAAAACGCCCTAAAAATGCCGAGTACTTCAGGGATAAGATGTTGCTTGTGCAAGCTCAGGATAATGGTGCAACTTTGGATGAAGAGGAATTGTTGTTTCTTGCTGAGGGAAATGCCAAGACATATGATGCAGATGTGGATGAGCAGCCAATTCAGGAGATAGGCCACAATCATCAGAATGCCTTTCAAGTCGCTGATTGTGATGCATACGACTCTGACGTTGATGATGAACCTATTGCACAAACAATTTTCATGGCTAGCACTTCTCCAATGGTCCCTTCTAAAGTCTCTTCATCACCACAAGCTGGTCCATCCAAAGACAAAATCATTTCTGAGGTACTAAAACTATACGATAAAGTTGATGAGCAAAAGATACATGATGAAGTACAATCAACTGTAATTATTGAGTCAGATATTGAAAATATGGGTAATGTCAATGTTGTCCCATATGATCAATGTGTGAAACAAAGTGAAGGTGAGATTGTACCAAGTGATGTATCTTATGCAGTCAATGATGACTATGCTTTTGACGAATACACTGCATGTGCCCCTGATGAGTCTGTTATCTTTGAACTTAATGCCTATAAAGAACGTGTTGCTATTTATGAACAACGAGCTAAGTTTGAGTTAACCACTCGTGAGCAGGAAATGGATGACCAAATGCGTAAAACTATTAGACAAAGTAGGTTTAGAGAAGAAGTATTAAAACAAGAGTTAAACTCCTTACAAGAAAAGCTTTCTAAAACTGCTAAGCAAAAACAAGAACTTCAAGAAAATGTTAAAATGCTTAAGCAAGAATTCAGTGCTAAGGAATCAAAACTTTTGAATGATTTTTCTAATCTAAAAACCTTGAAAAATAAGCTTGAAAATAAGTTGTACATACAAGGAAATACCATTCAGACTGCTCACTTAATCACTAAGCACAGAGTTTTGAGTGATAAGCATAGTACTCCTCTTGTTGAGGAACCAAATCCAGAGGTTGTTAAAAAGGATAGAGCTGCCCATAATGTAATCTATGATGGCAATGAGATTCTTAAACCTAGACAGAGACCTAGTTGCGTTGAGTGCACTGAGGAAGATAGAAAATTAGATGATGCATCTAGAGAGAAAATGAATAAGAAGCTTGAAGACCCTGAATGTAAAAAGAATAACATAATGATCAAACCCCATGATTACAAGAAGGAAATCTGGATCTCCTTAAACAAATTTAAGCCTCAAACATTGTTGACACCTGAACAAGTTTTCTGGAAAAAGGACTTAGATAAGCAAAAAGCTGAAAATCTTGTTGAAACAAACCCTCCCCTTAGAAAAATGCCTGCAGCGACTGTGTATCCTCCAAATACACCAATGCATTTAGTTCCTAGGACTATTGCCACTAAGAGCAAGACCTTAATCAGTCAATATGTTATTTTTCAACTATTTGTCGATTTTGAGAAAACTTGTAAGAAAAGGATCACACCCACTGGGATTACTGAAGGGGAAAGGGGTTTTGAGCAAACAAAAGAATGCTATCTAACTGAGGTCATGCCTTTCTTTAAACAACTAAAAGATCAATTTGAGAGTCTTAAAAAGGGGATAGATTCAGATATTAAAGGAATGGAATAGGAATTTGATGCAATGATAGTTGAGGTTAGTGACTATGAGCGAGCACTAAAATACAATGAGATTGAGAGGAAGAACTTGCATACATTGAATGAGACTCTTATTTCTGAATGTATTACTCAAGATGTGTTTTACACTGCTACGAATTGTTCCATTAATGCTTCTCGATTTTATGAATTATCTGTTGCTCTGAAAGTCTCCCATGATCTTGTCATTGAGCTTGAAAAAACTAACTCTAAACTGCATGATAAAGTTGAACAGGATGATCATGATAACCTGGTAAAACAGTTTTCTAAATTAGAAGTTGAGCATCTTGCTTTGCAATTAAAATATCAACATCTGAAAGAAAATGTTAAAACCTCAAATATCAAGACATCTTTGGATGTTCCTGAATTTGATGCAGTTTTTGAAATTAGCAAACGTGATGAACAGATTCGAGCTCATTGTATCACGATCAGAAAGTTGAAAGCCCAAATCTCTCAATTAAAGGGTGAAATGAACAATGTGTCTGGCTCCCAAATGCCTCCTCCTTTAGATTCTCGGAATTCTCAAAATTTTCATCTTCAAAAATTGGTCAATGCTTTACAAAAGGAAAATGAGAGTTTTCTAGAAGAAAATGAAAAGGTTAAACGTCATTTCAATGAGTTATTTGAGGCAATAAAAGTCACTCGTAATAAAAATAATGAACAAATAACTTCGTTGCTAAAGGAAATTGAGAATCTGAAGAGTCAGGTAAAAGGGAAAATGCCAATGACCAATGGGGAGAATGGTCCATCAAAGGTGCATGGTTGTAATCAATATGATTTGTCTGTGAATTATGTTCCTCCTCACCTTAGGAATAACAAACTTGCCATTCAAACATATTTCTCATACCTTAAGGATAGTCTAAAATGTCTCCGTGAGATTGTAGAAGAGGATAAGTTAGAGAAACCACTTGATAATGCAATTGGCCATGCATGCTTATATGCCAAATGATCTCAAGAACTTCTAGAATGCTTAATTACAATATGCCCTAAATCCCTAGGTGAGCAAGTCAACCCCTTGATACCCTGTTCTATGCCTAATGCCAAGTATACAAATCATTGTTCTATGCCTAATGCCAAGTATACAAATCATTCAATGCCCAATGTTATGAATGTGAACTTTAGTAGGCCCTCAAATAGTTCAGATCCTAGCACCTCCAGTGTTAAGAAAGCGAACCTCAATGTGCCTTCGAATAGTTCACATCCCAGCACATCAAAACAGGAAAGGCAAAAAGTAGCAAAACCAACTAATGTTCCCGTTCCCTCTACAGGAGTAATCAGTGACATTAAAGCGAGCAGGTCAAAGTCTCAAGGAAATACAAGGAATGATAGGGCCTCGCAAGCTAAGAATGTGCATTGGAAGAAAGTAGAAGATCACCGTAAGGAGAATTTGAATAAAACGAATCGTGTTGATTCTAGTATTAGCCATAAGCGTACTGTAATTAATTTGAATTCTAATACTAGTTGCAAACCATGTAATGATGTTTGCGTGAATTCTATTACAAATCATGATTGTGGTGTGAATGCTTTGTCTAATGCGGTCATATCCCCAGTTAATATTGTTAATGCAAAATATCATTCTAAGAAGGCTAAAAGGCAAAGGAGAAAGAAAGTTAGAAAACAGTGGAAACCTACAGGAAGAACATTTAGTAAGATAGGTTATCAATGGATACCTGTTGGCCATAAGGTTAATCAGACTATGCCAACTAGAAAATGGATGCCTACTGGTAGAACTATTCCCTTAAGAAGTGAACATACTTTGAATAAGGCAAATACGGACACTAGTACTGTATCTATTCATAATGATTCCATTGCTTCTATTTCTAATATGGATGTTTCTATTTCTGATGTGGGTGTTCCAATCACTGTTACTAACCAAATGGAACCCATTCTTGCATGGGGATCCCAATTATCCAGTTATCCATTCTTGTCTGTGTTCAACTGCAGATCATTCAAATCGTTCTGTGGTACCTGGACTCAGGCTGTTCCAAGCATATGACTGGAGACCGGTCGCGGCTCATGAACTTCGTGAGTAAATTCATCGGGACAGTTAGATTCGGGAACGACCATTTTGGAGCTATTATGGGTTATGGAGATTATGTGGTTGGTAAAAGTGTAATTTCAAGGGTATATTATGTGGAAGGTCTTGGTCATAATTTGTTCTCTGTTGGTCAATTCTGTGATTCCGATCTAGAAGTGGCTTTTAGAAAACATACTTGTTTTGTTAGAGAACTTGATGGTGTGGAATTATTAAGAGGTACTCGAGGTTCAAACCTATACACCATCTCTATCGATGACATGATGAAGTCTTCACCAATCTGCTTGCTGTCAAAGGCTTCTAAAACAAAGTCTTGGTTATGGCATCGTCGTCTCAATCACTTGAACTTCGGCACCATAAACAATCTTTCCAGAAAGGATCTTGTCAGAGGCTTACCCAGATTAAAATATGAAAAAGATCATCTGTGTTCAGCTTGCCAACTGGGAAAAAGCACGAAATATGCCCACAAACCAAAACCCAAAAACTCAGTAATGGAAGTTCTTCATATCCTTCATATGGATCTGTGCGGACCAATGAGAGTTCAAACGATAAATGGGAAGAAATACATTCTAGTAGTTGTTGATGACTACTCTCGATTTACTTGGGTAAAGTTTTTGAGGACAAAGGATGAAACTACAGATGTCATCATCAAACTAATCAAACAACTTTAGGTTCGACTCAACAATACAGTCAGAATTATTCGAACAGACAATGGCACAGAGTTTGTTAACAAAGACTTAATTCAGTTTTATGAAAGTGTTGGAATCAGTCATCAAAGAAGTGTTCCACGAACTCCTCAACAGAACGGTGTAGTTGAAAGACGAAATCAAACTCTTGTGGAAGCCGCAAGAACAATGCTAATTTATTCAAAGGTTCCAATGTTTCTATGGGCTGAAGCCATTGCCACTGCTTGCTACACCCAAAATCGTTCCCTTATACACACCTCTCATGAAAAAACTCCATATGAACTTGTTCATAAATGAAAACCTGATCTCTCCTACCTTCGTGTGTTTGGTGCCTTGTGTTATCCAACGAATGATGGTCAAGACTTAGGAAAATTAAGAGCAAAGGCATATATTGGAGTTTTTGTTGGTTATGCACCAAACAAGAAGGGTTACAGAATCTACAACAAGAGAACCCGAAATATCATGGAAACAATTCACGTTACGTTCGATGAGCTGACCAGTCAAATGGCTCCTGGACAATCCAGTTCTGGACCCGCACTTCAAATCAGTCCCATTGGTTCATCCCTTGTACCAAATTCCTCTCCAGCAACTCCATATGTACCTCCAACTGAAGATGATTTTAAGAAATTGTTTGATCCGATGTTTGATGAACACTATGAGCCAAGTGCTAATGATCTGTCAATTCCTACAACAGAGGCTGCTCATATCCCTGTGAATGAAGTCAATCCTTCAGTCTCAATATCACCAAGTCAAGAAGCGCCTGCTGCTGATAACTCTGTCTCATCAACAAATCATCAATCTTCAAATGTACATCATGGAACTGTTTCTGGCATCAATGATGAAGCTAATCCCTTTGCTACTCCTGAAGATGCTCCATTTGAAAACATATTTGCTCCTGAATCATCATCAGAACCATCTTCATCAGGAGACATCGACTCTGCTACTTCAGTTCCACAACAACAACCACATGAACACCTCAGAAAATGGACACATGATCATCCACTGGACAACATCATTGGAAACCTCTCTCGTCCAGTATCCACAAGGAAACAACTTGCAACCGATGCCTTATGGTTCTTCTTCAACTCCGTACTCTCTAAGATCGAACCTAAAGACGTTAAAACTGCTATGAATGAAGATAGCTGGTTCAATGCCATGCAAGAAGAAATTCATGAGTTTGATCGACTTGATGTATGGGAATTAGTACCTGCTCCAGATTGTGCTATGATCATTGCTCTAAAATGGATCTTCAAAGTGAAACTTGATGAGCATGGTGATGTGTTAAAGAACAAGGCTCGATTGGTTGCAAAAGGATACCGTCAAGAGGAGGGTATTAACTTTGAAGAATCATTTGCTCCAGTTGCTCGTATCGAGGCAATCAGAATATTCTTGGCTAATGTTGCAAGTAAGAACATGATAGTCTATCAAATGGATGTAAAGACGGCGTTTCTTAATGGAGATCTTAAAGAAGTCGTCTACGTCAGCCAACATGAAGGCTTTGTGAATCCAGAGCATCCTACTCACGTTTATTGTTTGAAGAAGGCTCTTTACAGTTTAAAGCAAGCTCCAAGGGCATGGTACGATACGCTATCAAAGTTTCTTCTATCTACCGGATTCAGCAAAGGAGCAGTTGATCCAACATTGTTCACCAGGAAGTCAGGCAAACATTTAATTCACGTTCAAATTTATGTTGATGATATCATCTTTGCCTCGACTGACCCCAATGAATGTGACCGTTTTTCTAATGAAATGGGTTCTAAATTTCAAATGTCAATGATGGGACAAATGTCATTTTTCTTGGGATTACAAATTTCACAAAGTCCCGGAAGCATTTTTATAAATCAATCTAAATATGCAAATGAGATTTTAAAGAATTTTGGATTTGTTTCTTGTGACACCGTTGACACTCCCATGATTGAACGTACCAAGCTGGATGAGGACCTCTTAGGGATCATGGTAGATCAAACGAAATACCGTAGTATGATTGGATCCCTGATGTACCTCACAGCTAGTAGACCAGACATCTTGTTCGCTGTGTGCATGTGTGCTAGATATCACGCTAAGCCTACTAAAAGGCACCTTGAAGCAGTTAAACGGGTCTTTCGGTATCTCCAAGGAACCATCAATATGGGACTTTGGTACCCGAAGGACACCGGTATGTCACTAACAGCCTATGCAGATGCTGATCATGCAGGATGTCAAGATACTCATCGTAGTACGTCAGGAGGTGCTCAGTTTTTGGGTGATAAGCTTGTGAGCTGGTCTTCAAAGAAGCAAATGAGTACTTCTATTTCCTCTACAGAGGCTGAATACATAGCCATGTCATCTTGTTGTGCTCAAATCCTTTGGATGAGATCCCCATTATCTGACTATGGCTTTGAATTCGACAAAATCCCTCTGTACTATGATAATAAAATTGCTATTGCCCTCTCATGCAACAATGTTCAACACTCAAGAGCAAAGCACATCGATATTTGACATCATTTCATCCGGGAGCAAATGGAAAACGATGTGGTGGAACTCTATTTTGTGAAGTCAGAATACCAGTTAGCAGACATCTTCGCCAAAGCTCTTCCAAGAGAACGTTTTGAGTTTATTCTTCCACGACTTGGCTTGAAAAGCCTTCAACCAGAAACGCTCAAACGTCTTTAGGAGGAAGTTGAGGATTAAAGGTCTTCCTTCATCTATCTCTTGTAAATATTTATTCGAAAAACAAAATACAAAAATATAAAACTTTCAAAAATCCATAAAAATTTGAAAACAAAAAAATTGTCATTTTGTCATGTTTTTCTCGATTTGATTATATCTACGGTTTTTGTGCTATCATTCAAAGAATGACACGGGACTTTAGATGTTGTTCGAATTTAATATATATATATATATATATATATATATATATATATATATATATATATATATATATATATATATATATATATATTTTTGGGAGAAAGTGAAACAATGGTTTATTGTCATTTCAGGCAGTAACCCACTTTTCAAAGAAAGAACAGAGCCATGCTTTATCTTGGTTTTCAAATCTAATGCTCTGATTCTTTAAACAAATCCTTACTATCTAATGAAAACTAATTGCTTTGAAAAACAACTCGGACCTTATTTTTGGAAATCATTTTGACTTAAAGTGTGTCAAAATATCTATCTCTCAATCAACAACTTAGGTCATTGATTGATGGGGAGAATGATTTCAATTAAAATTAAAAAGTTATGTGTCATTCAATTGTTTTCAAAAGATAATCATGCATATTAATCAATGGAGTCCGAAGTCTCAAAATCTGATCCTTATCAGTTAAAACGCTTTCATAATCAAGTCACAATTCTCCTTAAAAGCTTTCCAAATCAATTTAAATCTACAGAGATCACAAATCTCAAATGATTTGATAATTGTGATCGGGGGAGAACTTGTGATTTAAATTGGATTTAATCTGATAATTCGGTAAATGGTTTTATAAGGATGTACAAGCTCTCCTTCCCACATGTGCCAAACTATTTCAAATTTTCCATGCACAAGTTGAGGGGGAGCATCTATCTTAAACCACAAAGATCTGAAACGTGATCAATTTGTTTCAATGTGCAGTATGTTCCCTCTTGTATGTGCAAAACTCTTTCAAACCTCAAGGCACATATTGAGGGGGAGCAAGCTTATGAAAACCTCATCCTCCCTTATATGCTTTATCTACTTGTTTTGATCAGGGAAGTGATGTTGATATCTTTTAGAAAATGGTACTCAAAGAAGTTAATTCTTTCTCTTGCCTCCGTGTGCAAAACGATTTCACTGGATGCACATGTTGAGGGGGAGCTCTTGTTCTAAAAATATCAAAAACAATTCAGGTACAAAATGCTTTGATAATATATCATAAGTATCTGGATTGATTTTCAAATGGTTTTCAATTGGTTCCAATGGCATATGAACAATATCAAATAGACCGACCAACTTTACTTTATGTATGGTGATATAAGGATGATAAGGCTAGATATTTGTTCCCATGATCCGCCAGAACCGGAGGGATCTACCCAGGGACAATCCACTAGATAGTGTAGAAGTCCTTAGGTATATTGGAAAAAAGGAGAAAAATGAGATGTGGGAAGAGTGCGGACTAAGACTGAACTAGTACTGGAATAAACCCAACAAGGTTCTAGTCATGAAGTCTCGGTAAGCACTGAAGGGGTTGAAGAATGAAAAGGAATTGAATGTGAAAAAGGGTGAAAAGAAATAGCCCTCCATTTATTCAACCTTAGGGCAGAAACCGGGTTCAATTCATATGCTACTGGTGGTTACCAAGGTAACATTGGTATTGAAGACAAGATGTCATGGACCCAGTGACGCACTGCACTACATCTTCCCAAACCACTCAAGTTCCTATTAAAAGGGCTTGTTTCATTCTCACGGGGAACCGACATAATCTATCGACTCTCTTTTAGAGATTGTTGATATTGAAGAAGGAGACCCTCTCCCTAGTCTCCGATATAGGATCCAAATATGCACAAATTGAGTCTAGAGCCACGAGATCATCAATAAATCTCATTAGGACACTTTCAATGAAGACTCTCTGTTTCACACAATGTGGAAAGAGAGATTATATCTTGAGTCCTACGCATTATCCTTGTGGTATTGCCAAAACATCCGAGTGATATGCAAACATATTCACAATGAAGATGGAAAGCCTTCTGGAGCCAACATCAAACAAGCTCCTGGTAGGTGGCATGTGAGATCTATTCTATAGATCAACCATGTGACAACTGAACAGAAACAATGGGGCGATTCAATCTTTTGAATCAATCCTGGTTCAGGTTATGGATTGACGGATACCTTTGAAAAACCGGTCATTATGCTTAAAAACTCTTTTCTTTAGCACATCGACTGTGTACTTATATTTCAAAATAAAAGGTGTTTATGATTGATAATTAATTTTCATCAAAACCTTCGTTGTATTGCAAAAACAATTTCTAGTAAGCAGTACACGATTGCTTTTCAAATCTCTTTTCATCAATCGGTGAATCTCAATTCGCTGGTTCACTCACTCCGTGTTGTCTTCTTTGAGACGTTTCGGTTTGAGAACGGCTGGAACAGCTGCGAAACCCTGTCAAGGAAATTCTTCAGAATTATACCTGATCACAGGCAGTACTTGTACTGATCAACGGGGAACCGTGGGCCGTGTACCTCAATTCAACAAAAGTGATCAAAGACACTCTTGTGTGCTTTATTGCTAACTGTTTTATGCAGGAACACCCTACGTTTGCAGCTGATCAGAATGGAGCGGTCAATCCATAGCCGCATGCTCACACAACACATTCATTTCCAAAGAAATCACGATTAGTGCATCAATGACTCTGATATTATCACTTCATGCTTCTGCTACGCTGCTGCCAATATCATGAATCAATGAAAGCTTCTGCTACTCTGATGAGAATATATCATGATCCAGAATGTGAGCATGTCGGTCCGAAAGTCACAACATCACATTATACCAACACCACAATTGATGAGTCAGAGATTGATGTTTGCTGATGATCTCAAAACTGGCTCAAAACTCATTATCACGTGGATCAGTAAAAAGACCTCCACTTGGATTAACCAGACATGCAATGAGAATAATCAATGATTACGAGCTTCGGAGCAAAGTACTACACAAAGAATGCAAGAACAATTTTTATGTAATATCTGTTTGTATTCAATGTAATTTTAGTATATGTTTGAGGTGACCTCCCTTAGGGGGAGATTGTTAGGATTTAGTAAATCCAAGTATTAAAGAGTCGGTCACCTCAAGTATATGTAATCGTTAGTAAGCTCGTAGTCGTAGATTAATATAAGTTAAGTAGTATTTAGTTTAAGTAACACCGTGGAGGATGGACGGGTCTTTACCCACTGTATGCCTGATCCACAGCCCGATAGGTGGCGATTTATGTAAAGACTATAAATACTCTCTACCTTCCAAGGTAGAGAGTTGGAGCTCATAATAAGATTTTTCTTTCTCTCACTAAAGTTCCCTAAACCTCTAACTTTCTCTCTCTAAAACTCATCTTGTACGCCTACTTTGGTTATGGTTTGATGTGTATGTGAAATCCAATATGTTACATCCGGAACGTGGCAACGCAACCTACTCAGTTTGCAGCCATACTGGATGTACTATTTTTTTCTGGGTTACTTCCATGTCTGAGCCTCATATTTTGGTTGGCCCTAATGGGAGAACGGTACGAAATTCTGTTGTCTTTTATTTGATGTCGGTTAACAAACAGGAATTTCCTTGGGCTTTGCCTGGTGGCTTAGCTATTTCACAATATTGGGAAATCCCGTGATAATAAGGGGCTATGATGAGTTTCAACGGGTCATGCTAAAAGCGAGACAACCTACACCTTGGCACGACAACCTGTTGGGGTTGCAACCATGGTGGGCGCGTCCGATTTTTCTAAATGCCACCCTATCTGATCCTCCTTTTGTAACGTAGCAGACAACGGAGCCTTCACATTTCGTCATTGGTAGGTGCCACTTCATTTCATGCTAAGTGAATAACTTTTGTTGTCGCATTAACAATTGAATATCAAATATTAGAATTGTATGCATAGCGCATTAACTTTCCAGATTATCTACTGGGTTAGGTTTTGGGTCAGCACCAGTTACGGATCAAAACATATTGGGGTGAAAACAGGGCATTGACATTTATGGTTTACGAGATGTGTCATGGTTTAGTTTTAAAGTATTAAACACCATGTTCGTGACGTTTTGGCCTAGCTTTATATTGTATCAAGTAAGTTCTTTACGTCCATGTTTTTTATTTTTCAAACATTGGAAAGTATATCAGATGTGATCTTTCTATAATTTTTAAGCATTAAAGAAAGGGCTCATAGTACCTCTTATCGAACTGAATAGTCATGGAATCGATTCGAATATTTCCAGTTGGAAGAACATCGCAATCTTCGTTTGCTAATATTGATGCGAGACATTTAAGATACCGGTATGTTCTAATTTTCTCCTCGAATTCCTTTCATTGTCACAATGGTCTGGCAGTACGTTTGCCGAAGACCTTTGCACAAAGGTTGTCGAAATAGCAAAAGGGATTTGAGGGGGAGATTGCGGAACAAAGTAGCTTCTTTCTAAAGAAAAAAAAAAGGAACAAAAAAAACCAAAGAGCTTATTACCAGTTTGGTTATTTGTTTTTTTCCGTTTAAGTGGTAATTGACTCTATACTTTCTTTTTTTAGGAACTTTAAGATGCGGTTTTCCTTTTTTTGGGTTCCATTCTATAATTGGGACAATGATTGGAGCGACCAGTATTCGGCCAAGAAAAACTAATCCTACTACTGATGTATTGGGATTGCTTTTTCTTGGTTGAATACTGATCATCACATTCTGAGGTAATAGGATGGTACACGTGGGGCAGAAATGCTATTCTTGAATACCTGAAACGCTTTTGCATAGCAGTGGCTTAGTTGGAGAAAAATATTGTTCGTTTAACACTACTGATACTTCAAAGTTTGAGAAAGGCCTTATCTTGGCGTGGCGTTCAGTAACGCAACCATCGAGGTTTCCTTCTCTTTCTTTTCCTACACTTTTAAGGCTTATTATTGACTGGTAATTCAAACCTTTAGCCAGGTCTTTGGGCGGGCTGTTTATTGTAACGCAACCACGGCGGCTTTGGTTTCTTTCTTATGGACCTTGCAGTGGTAATTGACTCTATACTTTCTTTCTTCAGGAACTTTAACATGCGTGATACGCGTAGAACGCGCGTTCGGGGTCAAAGGAACTTCCTTTTCGTCGAGCAAGTTTTTCAACACCCTAGGCAGTGAACCTAATCATTGTAGTGTAGTATTAGGGTAAGCCTCGGGAATTGATATCGTTCTCTAGGGGAATAGGAATGCTAGTGAGAAATTACTACGCTAAGGTTGGGGTTGAGGAAGATTATTTTTTTTTTTTTATCTTTTTTATGTTTTTTAGGAAATGGAAAGGTACGAATCTCGGGGTTTGGATTTGGGGGTTGGTATTTCTACTGATTACTCTACTATTATCTAATTATCTAAACTAAGGTGAGTGTAGTCTATGTCTATTGTTGTGTGCTCTTATGATGATTAAAAATGTGTTTACTTAGATGTTATTACTCCCTAGTTATCTCCTATTGATGGTTGAATTGTCACGTCCTTATTCTTAACGCGTTGTGTTTCTAAGGTCGTAGGGTATGCGTTTATCCACAACTCTTTGAAGCTACCTAAGGTTAATGACTACGAAATCTCTAGGATTCATAAACTTAACACTAAGGTTATCTTTAGATATTTAGCCTACAATTCCACTAGTAACTATAAGCTAAGGTTCAACAAAGACTATCAAGCATTAATAACACAACGAATGACCTATCGCAATACTAGGTCAATCACAATTAAGATAAGAGACAACCAATCAATATTCAATACCTAGGTTTCATAGATCTAAGCAAACACACAAGTAAATTAGCCGGACATGGAGAACATGCAAGCATACACACAAACAATTGAAGACATGATTAAATCAATGAAGTAAAATACTTATCTTGTTGTAAAATAGGGTATGGAACCCTAAGATACTGCCCAAGATAGCCTTGGTTCGGTTTAGGTTTTTACTCCACAAAACTACCTCTCTAAAACTGAAAAATTCGGATTCTATATATAGTGTTACAAAATGCGACGGCGTCACTCTTTAATTGTGACGCCGTCGGGTCGCCGCCATTAGGGTTTCGTCTTGGCCACGTCAAATCTATGACGGCGTCACCTTATGCTTGTGATGCTGTCGGCTTCAACCTCTGACGCCGTCTGGATCCAAATCTAGGCCGTCTGAGTTGCGACGCCCTACTCTTTTAAACCTTATGCTGTCACTTGTAAATTAGCAATATGCTCTCTGAGTCGTCTCAAGATGTCTCGCGACGGCGTCGCATTTAAGCAGTGACGCCGTCCCCTTCAATTTCAGCAGCTTGAGTGTCTCAATTCTTGACTTTGGCCATTTTCTTCATATATTCGCGTTTTTTCGTCCGAATAAGTGTCATTCCAGCAATTTGCCTTCAAGAGACTTAAAAAGTGAAAAGGAACGAAATTAAGTAGTAACGGATACAAAAGTGATCATCTAAGGGCTTAAATGACCCCTCAAAAGTGTACCTTTTAAATCCTTATCAAATATCCCTACACTTGGTATTTGCTTGTCCTCAAGCAAATGTGCTTTTAGCCAATTAATTTATAAGTTAGGAGCCATGAAGCATTAGTTTAGAACGATTCACAACACATATAAGCCCCACAAAAGTCATAACAAGCACACAAATTAGATACTAGCACCTCACAAGTGGTGTTTGGATACTCTCATCTCTCGGGTGTATATGAAATATATCAAGTTGGAAATGGAAGATAAACACTCATTAACCGGTCCTAGTAAATAGATTACCATAGGCTTGAGACTAGATCAAACCTCCATCACTTTGGCGTTAGCACCTAGGAAAAACTATCCAAGAGGCATTTTAAAGGGTTGTAACGTTAGGCTTAGGGTAGGGAAACAAAGGGTTTGGTGGGATAGGCGATTTAGTGGTGGCAAGTGAAAAATCTTTATGTTACAAGCATGCGAAGAATGGCGTTGCTAAGCCAAGACTCGACACTCTAAACTCTAGATAAATTGAAACAAACAAACATAAATTTAAAGATAGATGTAGGATGGTAGCCCGTATGTTTTTTTCATTTTTTTTATAACACTCTATTTTTTCGAATTTTTTTATACACTTTTACTCTACCATCCTCTACGATAACATCAAAATGATAGGGATTTATAGGAACATCCCTACACTTGAGTTTTTATTACTCTAACACTAATTTGACCCGAATTGAAAAGATCAAAACACTTGGAGTACATTATTACGCAAATAAAGGGAATTTGAATTTAACGTTCCCTTCCCGTCATTTCATAAAATATAACTTTTCCCATGAGTCCCAATCGTCCAAAAACTGTGTACAAAGGATATGACTCGACTTAGCAATTTATGCAAGCAACTAGATAATTGAACTAAGGGTTTAGTATGATAACAATAATACACTAAAAGTGAGTGCATACAAGGTAGACTAAGGCTATTTGGGTGTACATTTGGAGGTGGATTGTAAACAATGCTCTTCATTGATATTCCAGAAAACCGAAACATCACGAGAACCGCGAAAAGGATAGGCTCTGAGGGGTTAACTAGGGGTATCGTGTACTAAAGATGAGTACAACGCAAGGGTGTGGGGGAATTACTCAACCGATGTGGAAGAAGTAATTATATTACGGGTATCAAACAAGGGTTATCCTAATGCCTCTTATCATTTAGTTATTCCTAACTACACAAGTGTATTCTCACTAGCAATCTCGGAATGAATCACAAAACAAGTTCTACAATCTATTATACTACCGGTTCACACTCGAAGCATTAAAGTGGAATGCTTTAATTCCTACAAATCTAAAGGCGAAGTGGTAAAGGGTTTTTGTGCTAGTCATATAACTTCCTATCCATGAGACGCTTTATTAAGACTAATGGCCCACTCCTACATGTTATGAAAAATTTTAAATTTGGTGCCAAAATTACCCTAACCGATATTTCTCATGGTTTATTACACAAATGAAATTGGACAAGGCAAATAGTCAAGGATAAGCATAGTTTCAAAGTTCCCGTTTTATTTTCCCTCCCTACACTTAAACTGAACATTGTCCCCAATGTTTCCCAAAAGTATCAAAGTTATGATAATGGAAGGTAATTAAAAACGAAAGAAACTAGTACTCCCCTGATTAGCTCGGTAGAATCCGTGCGAAGTAGTGGTTAAATCTTTCTTCAAGAAGAGTGTTTGCGTTAAAAGCTCCTTCCAATCTTATGTATCTTCTTCTTGATAAATTAAACCTGCATACTTGAAGAAAACAAATGAAACCTTCGCGTAAAATCGGCGGTAACAATATATATATGACTCTACTAAACTAGGATATAATGCTTGTGGAATGGATGTTTACAGATTTTCTATAAAATTAAGACCTGGAAAATTCCAAAAATTTATAAGTAGCTCAGAAAACGAGAAAAAATTAGTAAGCAGTTTCTACTCCTCCTGACGCCGTCAGGTTATCCTGACAGAAACTGGTCTGCGATTTTCTGGAAAAAATTCTGGAAAATTTTTATCTTTAAAATCTGGAAAAATTTCCTGCAAAACATCCATTATGACTCGATACAAGCATTTGACTCGAACAAACACACATGTATATCTTTTAAATAATTGTAATTCTCATGTTCACGTTCTTTTTAAAAACGTGTGTAATCCTCCCTACATTTATCCCTTATGTAAAATACCTTTATATGTAATTAAGACGAGGTTAAGACAAAATAAAGCATTTTTACAAATTTAAACATGAGAATAAACAATCAATAAAAGATATACGACACAAACAAGCAAACAATTAAGCATGGGTTGCCTCCCATGAAGCGTTTTTCTTTATTTATGAGTCTTGTAGCTAGACTCGAAGTCGTGCCCCTACGTGACTTCATTACCGTCACCTTCTTCCTCATGACGGTCTCTATTGGGGTTTTCCATATTATAGTAATGCCCTATTATGCATCTTTCTAAGAAGTCATCTTCTCCCTAATCCGTTCTATATTCCGGTCCTAGTTTCAAGCAATCCTTATAAAACCCGAAAATCTTATTCATCACATAATCAACTCCCTTTTCCTTATCTTCCTCATTCCTATAGTAGACTGATAGCTTAAGTTCTTTTTCATCATTAGATAGTGATGAAAATTTCTCAATCTTAAAGGGCATTTGGTAGGCTACATCATCGGTCTCATCCTTGAATCTCACTATTCCTAACGACGGATCATAAGTCATCCCGGTGTTTTCTATGAAAGGCCTTCCTAGAATAACGTGGGACAAGCTAGGATCTACGGCCGTACTAATATTGTAAAACCCTAAAATCGTTAAACTGCGATATGACCATTTTGCCCCTAAAACTATGAATCCGTAAAAATACCCGAGCTCGCCAAATACTTATGCAAATAAAACTACAGAGAATATTGGAGATTTAATTCATTAATTTAACTTACAAAATATAAGTAACATAATTAAAATGTAATTACATCAAATGTAATTACAAAATAAGGTATATAAATTAAAGTATAACAAGGAGAAATAAAACATATGGAAGTATAAATTTTCACCCAAAATTTCAGCCATGAACCCCCTCCCCACGCCTAATGCTAATTCCAAATCATTACCATATAAGAGTAATCTTATCCCTTTAAAATTGTAACTACCTATTCAATATATTACAAAATAAAAACCCTAGTTTGTCTCCTCTAAAATTCGGCTTCCAGGAAACGAAAAAGGACCGAAAACCTTTCTCCACCCACTCTCTCTTTGTGTCGACTTTTAACTGGTCCTAGGAGAGCATTCGAGAGCTTTCAAGCAGGTTGGTTTTGCGCTTCTACACTCCGTCTTGGTGGCTGGTTCTGGTCGTGGGTTTAAGGACTCAAGGGAGAGTCTTTTGTTAGTCTTTCGGTGTTGCTTCTCATTATTTTATACGCTACATCAGGTATATGGAATCCTCTTGTTTCCTCTTTGTTTTTCAATTCTAGTCGTGTGTTTTACAACCTTTACGCGCTTGTTTTTGGACTCCTAATGATTAGGTTATAACGTGTTTTTAACTTAAGTTTAACAACCTGAATATGAGTCATGTTGGAGTCGACTTGAGCCTTGTAAAAAATCTGATTTTGGTTATTAATCTGGTCGTGTACTTCAGCCCCTACGTATGCTATAATAGACCTAATAACGTGTCCCATATAATGTCTAATCTAAAGCTAATCTCTACTTGGTAATTAGCACATAAAAGACATGACTTAAAAAATTTGTTAAACATGTCAATGAGGAGTATAAAATCTGGTCTTTGTGTCGTTGAAACCTGGTCGTGGGGGTTGATAGCCCTTTTGTGCACTTTTAAGCCTATAAACCATGTCACATGTATGTTATGTCGGGAGGGTTTGTGACCTGAATTAATGGGAGTATAAAAGCATGATTTTAACCTATGTTTGACATCTTCAATACCTTAATAAATCTGCATTTTGGGGTCTTAAAAATCTGGTCATGTATGCCTAAACTAGTCTTGCGTTTAACGCTATATAACTTGTCATATGAAACCTATAAAACGTACAAATGGAAGAGTACACCGAAGGCTATTAAAAGGAGTTATGTAAACACTTAACAATCAGTTTCTTAACCTTAATTAAGTGACATTATACATGTATAAATCTGGTCCTAAAATACGATAAGTAAAACACTTAATATGTCTTTGTTTGGAGTACTTAAAACGGGTACAAACGGGCCTTATAAGTGGTGTAATAAATTGGTATTGAGGTGTATCGTTGGGGTAACTTTAAGGGCTGTTTAGAGGGGTTTTAAAAAGTGTATGAATCTGTTTTGGAGTTAAGAGTTTTGTTGTGTTAAAGTAAGGGTCGTATACGGGCTTATGTATATCATAAATAACACGATAAGATGGTAAATAACGTATAAGAGATTTGTAAGATGGAATTAAGGTGTCGTTGGTATTATCACATATTATTTTATTGATCTCGATCTAAAATACTTGAATACGTTAACTCTTATAACCTTATGTTAATCTACGTTAAAACGGGGACTTACACTTGTTATATGTATACTTATACGAAATACGTACTATTATTATATTATTGAGATTTAAGACTTATTTTACACATATAATGACTAGAGGGGTTAAATGAGTAAAAAGGAGATAAAAATAGTAGATTTACATATTAGACCCTACACTTTAGGATAATTACATATTAAACCCTAAACTTGTGTAAATCGGCTTAAATGACCTTTAAATTACATAAAACACTTATTTATCGTAATGTGTCTCTAAATGCGTCATAATCAACTAACTTTCTAAATACGGAAACCTACTAAATATGGAAAGTTACTATTTATGGAAACCAGCCTAAAATAGAAAGTTACTTAAAATGGAAAGATTACTCAAAGTGGGAACCTGCTAAATGGAAAGCCATCTAAAACGAGTAATCTGATTCTTATGGAACGTTATCCAATTCGTATAGGTTCCGGGCGACGGGGTTGATCTCATTTCTTGATTTTGCTTTCATTGTTGATTTGCTTCGAATAAGGTACAGATATTCTATCCCTTTTCAGTAGGGGTTTCTCATGATTCGTTTACATCTTTCGATATTGGTTTTGAACTGTTATCCTTTGCTCTGAGCCTTCTTATTAGGGCTTCCCTATAACTTTGCTATGCTCCCTTTGATTGAATCTCCTATGTGAACTATTTGATATGAACCTTCTGATTATGAAACTTCTAATTATGAACCTTTGATATGAATCTTTGATTATGAACTTTTGCTATGGACTTTGATATGAACCTTTGACTTCTGAACTTTTGATATGAATCCTTTTGATATGACCTTGCCTTGACCTATCAGTTTGAAACCCGAGCTATCACTAGGCATGGGGGTTCCATGTCCATGTCATTGATGCACCAATGGCATGACTCTAGTGTGGTTGAGTGATGTTCCACACCGTCCCTTTCTGTTATCTGATTATGCGCGCTTTGGATATTGTATGGCCACTATTTGTCTGCAGGGGCGTATGGATGCATCCTAGATTTGTTCTGTTATCTGATATGTTATGATTTGTCTGGTGAATGATGTCGTGTGCATTACGCATCTTCATAATCTGGGAGCTGATCACTCCATGTCTGTTATGTCTGCTATGGTTACTATTGGTTACTACAGGCTACTATGGATATATGATTTGATTTGCTTTGTTTTGTTAGCTTGTGGTGGATAATTGACCCCTTTTTCTATGTTTCATTTACCCTACTCTGTTCCTTTGATATACCAGATTTATTGACTCACCTTCCTTACCTTGTTCTCAGTTCAGTTTTATTATTATTTTATCGTTATATTTAGTTCACTGGGCTTTTTAAGCTCAGCAGCATTTCTTTTCCTGCGGCAGGTACATAAGCTAGGAGCTGGGGATTGTTTGGGGTTGAGAGATGAGCTGATATAGAGACCATGCTTAGTCATCTTAGACTTCATTTGATTTGGTTATTATATTTTCATTTCAGAATTTTCCTTTTGTATTTATGTATTGATAAGTCTTGTTGACTTAAATTCTTTTGATGTTTTAATTAAAACTTCCGCTGTTTGATTTATGTTCGTTATGTATGTTCTGATATGACACCATACTGTGATACTTCTACCCTTGTCGGGTTGGGGTGTTACAAATATCATCCACAACTATGAAATCCGTAGGAAAAGTAAAACTTCTTACATAAACGGGCAATCCCTTATCTCTAACACGAAAACTGCAACTAACCCTAGGATTATCGGGATTTTTCCTAGTTGGGATAGGCTTCTTCATTACCCAATTATAGTAGGTGCTAGTCATAATATTTATCGGGGACTTGCGATCAATGTAGGCCTTTGCCACGAAAAGGTGTCCTATGCAACATGGTATGTTAAGATTCCAAGGGTTCCCAAACTTGATCCTAGGGCTTTTCCTAACATACATGTGATGGAGGTCTCGTACTAATTGCGGGTGGCGAGAGAGTTCTTCTTCCGTAGGAAACTTATTGAAATAGTAATCCCCTACTTCATCTAATTCCTCGGTTGTTTCATCCCTAGGAGTTTCACTAACCTCAAGTACCGTCTCATGGTTTGTTTCGTCATTTGTTCTATTAGGTTTCACTAAGGCGATGGTATTGACGAATTGAACTTGCTTAGCTAACTTACTTGGGTCCTTAATCTCTACACCGGAGGCTTCGAGAGTTGAGATAGCATTAACCTTCCTATCACTATTGGTCATGGCTTTCAAGAGGTTATCTATCTTCTTATCCACCTCGGCTTGTTGTTGGTTAAAACTGTCCGAGAGCTTAGCTATTTGAGCTTCTTGCGATGTGACTAGGTGTTGCAACATCCCTTCTATGTTTTGTTGGTTAGGGCCGTGAGATGGGGGCCATGAGAAATCATTAGATGTGAATTCTTTGGTTTGTCCCCAATAAAAGTCGGGCTTGCCCTTCCATGCTTCTCGGGCGTCATTAAAAGTCCTAGGTCCGGGTGTTGTAGGGAATCTTCCTCCCGCTCCATTGGTACGCGAGGATGTGTAGTCAACGGAAGCTTGTTTAGGGAGTCTTGTGCGAGTGTTATGAGGACCACTACATGGTTCACACAAGGAAGAAACTTTATTCACTTGGCGTGAAGACTTAGGATTTTCGTAGGAGCTCATTAGGAGTTTAACTTGATCTTCAAGCTCGAGCATCCTACGGTCAGAAGATTGTGAGTCAATGGAAGGCAAGGAGATTGCCTTTACGGTTTTAGGCAACTCACGGGGGTCATTCCAACTTTCGTTGGCATAGAGAGCAAGGTCCTCTATTATACCTCATGATTCTTTCGCGGTGAGATCACTAAGTTTTCCACCGGCCGCTTGGTCAATGGATCGCTTAGTGGGGAAGTTGACATGATCGTAAAAGAGTTGGACTTGAAGCCAAAGATCAATGCCGTGATGAGGGACTCTATGGAGTAAGTCCTTGAATCGAGTCCATGCTTCGTTGAGAGATTCACCTTGATGTAGTTGGAACATCAAGATTTCATTCCTAAGCTTAGTAGTTCTCACCGGTGGGAAAAATTGAGCAAGGAAACGAGAGGTGAGATCATCCCAACTTGAGATGGAGTCGGCGGGAAGTCGCTCAAGCCAATTACTAGCTTGGTCCCGTAGAGAGAATTGGAAGAGACGCAGATGCGTGGTCTCTCGAGTAGTAGCATCGAGGTCGATGGAATCGACAATTTTAAGGAAATCCTTAAGATGCTGATTAGGATCTTCAGAACGAAGTCCATGGAATGCACATCCGTTTTGCACCAACCGGATGGTGTCAGATCGCAGGGCCGTAGTTTGGGCTTGGTCGGGAAGCTCAATGGTGTTCCTATAGCCTAGGTGGCTTGGTCTTGAGTATTCACCAAGAGTACGGCCTCTTGGTGGGTCATTTGGTGGTGGGTTGATGAGTGGTGGTTGATTATCACCTTCCATAATGAAAAGTGATGGGGTTACTAACAAAGGTCACGAAGAAGGGGGATAGACTACGAGAAAGCTAAAAATGGAAAAAATATTACTTGATAGGAATCAAGCAAGGAAACCTAAACGAGGTGAACACCTAACTAGCTATTCTATTTCCCGGCAGCGGTGCCAAAAACTTGATACGCGTACAACGCGCGTTCGGGGTCAAAGGAACTTCCTTTTCGTCGAGCAAGTTTTTCAACACCCTCGGCAGTGAACCTAATCGTTGTAGTGTAGTATTAGGGTAAGCCTCGGGAATTGATATCGTTCTCTAGGGGAATAGAAATGCTAGTGAGAAATTACTACGCTAAGGTTGGGGTTGAGGAAGATTATTTTTTTTTTATCTTTTTTATGTTTTTTAGGAAATGGAAAGGTACGAATCTCGGGGTTTGGATTTGGGGGTTAGTATTTCGACCGATTACTCTACTATTATCTAATTATCTAAACTAAGGTGAGTGTAGTCTATGTCTATTTTTGTGTGCTCTTATGATGATTAAAAATGTGTTTACTTAGATGTTATTACTCCCTAGTTATCTCCTATTGATGGTTGAATTGTCACGTCCTTATTCTTAACGCGTTGTGTTTCTAAGGTCGTAGCGCATGCGTTTATCCACAACTCTTTGAAGCTACCTAAGGTTAATGACTACGAAATCTCTAGGATTCATAAACTTAACACTAAGGTTATCTTTGGATATTTAGCCTACAATTCCACTAGTAACTATAAGCTAAGGTTCAACAAAGACTAATCAAGCATTAATAACACAACGAATGACCTATCGCAATACTAGGTCAATCACAATTAAGATAAGAGACAACCAATCAATATTCAATACCTAGGTTTCATAGATCTAAGCAAACACATAAGTAAATTAGCCGGACATGGAGAAAATGCAAGCATACACACAAACAATTGAAGACATGATTAAATTAATGAAGTAAAATACTTATCTTGTTGTAAAATAAGGTATGGAACCCTAAGATACTGCCCAAGACAGCCTTGGTTCGGTTTAGGTTTTTACTCCACAAAACTACCTCTCTAAAACTGAAAAATTCGGATTCTATATATAGAGTTACAAAATGCGACGGCGTCACTCTTTAATTGTGACGCCGTCGGGTCGCCGCCATTAGGGTTTTGTCTTGGCCACGTCAACTCTGTGACAGCGTCACCTTATGCTCGTGACGTCGTCGGCTTCAACCTTTGACGTTGTCTGGATCCAAATCTAGGTCGTCTGAGTTGCAACGCCCTACTCTTTTAAACCTGATGCCGTCACTTGTAAATTAGCAATTTGCTCTCTGAGTCATCTCAATATGTCTCGCGACGGCGTCGCATTTAAGCAGTGACGCCGTCTCCTACAATTTCAGCAGCTTGAGTGTCTCGATTCTTGACTTTGGCCCTTTTCATCTTATATTCGCGCCTTTTCGTCCGAATAAATGTCATTCCAGCAATTTGCCTTCAAGAGACCTAAAAAGTGAAAATGAACGAAATTAAGTAGCAACGGATACAAAAGTGATCAATTAAGGGCTTAAATGACCCCTCAAAAGTGTACCTTTTAAATCCTTATCAATGCGGTTTTCCATTTTTTAGGTTTCAGCCTATCATTGAGATAATGATTGGAGTGACCAGTATTCGGCCAAGAAAAACGAATCCTACTATTGATTTACTGGGATTGCTTTTTCTTGGTCGAATACTGATCACCACTTTGCGAGGTTATAGGCTGCTACACGTGGCACAAAAATGCTATTCTTGAATACCTGAAACGCTTTTGAATAGCAGTGGTTCAGTTGGAGATAAATATTGTTCGTTTAACACTACTGATACTTCAAAGCTTGAGAAAGCCCTTATCTTGGCGTGGCGTTCAGTAACGCAGTCATCCAGGTTTTCTTTCTTTTCTTTTGCTACACTTTTAAAGTTTATTATTGACTGATAATTCAAACCTTTAGAAAGGTCTATTCTTGGCGGGGCGTTTATTGTAACGCAACCATGGAGGCTTTTGTTGCTTTCTTACGGTCCTTGCATATGTTGAGTGGTTTTGGCTTTTTGCCTTTCGTAAAGGTTGGTTTTGGTTCTATCACCGTTTCATAATCTGAAATGGATATATATATATATGATTACGATGACAAAACGTCAGCATGCCTATCGTCAAAGGTTTTGAAATAGTTTTGCGGTAACTGTTTGTTGCCTGCTCACGCTATCGTGTACATGAATTTTAATCTTCTCTCTATAGGCGATGACGATAATATGCTGACCGTTACGTGTACATTTTCTTGGCCCGCATTGTGGCAAGGCAGTCATATCGAATGTGTGACTGCAACCATCTTGGTTGCCTGGTGCCGCTATTGTATACATATATTTGGGCCTCATTTGTTATCATTATTCATATGTTTCTGTCAGTTGTGAAGTGTTAGTAAAAGTCTTTGTCTCTTTCTTGTGGTCCTTGCAGATGTTGAGTGGTTTTGGTTCTGTGGATTTGGTAAAGGTCAGTTTATGTTCTATCGTTGTTTGGTATTCTGTAATGAATGTATATATGATTACGGTCACAAAGCGGCAGCATGCCTGTCGTCACATGTTTTGAAATAGTTTTGCGCTCACTGTTTGTTGCCT
>BPTQ01000008.1:251039896-251074338 GCA_019973895.1 Chrysanthemum seticuspe | reverse complement strand
GACATACCATGAGCGTTAAAATTATAGTCTTTTTCAAACCACATTGATTTTATAATGACGACGACGTTGTTTAAAAAGACGACGACGTTTGTTTAAAAAGATAACGACTTGTCTTATAAAATACAACCACTAAGATAACGATTACTTTTAAAAGATGAAGACAAAGATCATATCTTAAATTTACACTGTTAGTATCGCATTTTTTTCTATAATTATAGTACCATACAGTTTACTAGAGTAATAAAATCTATATTACAAAAATCAGAAATTTCTTAATATATTTCTTGACTTTTCCAGTATGAAATTTCTTAATTAGTTGCTAATGTTTTTTATTTTTTAAACAACTGTTGTGATATAAACAATTGCTGTGTAATGTAAGATGCAATTATGCATATCTCTATTAAAACAAGTCAAAGTAATTATGATATTAATATCTTTTTTTACGCTATGATTGTCACATTTAAATTCTATACTAGAAACAGAAGTAGAAAATTTTCATTAGCAATAGAATCACCAACATAAAATATTCTGTTCAGCAATAGAAAAATTTGTTTGCAGCAGCAGAAAAATTTGTTGCAGCAGCAGTAATATTTTAGTTACACCAAACTTTTTCTGATATTAAAATTGCGAGTACCATACAGTTTACTATCATCAGACAGTCTTCCTTTCTGAATAATAAAATCTATATTACAAAAATCAGAAATTTCTTAATATCTCTCTAAATCATCAGAAATAATATCAAAATTTCTTAATATCACGTAAGAATAAGGACAATTAAAATCTGACTAACATCATTGACCATTTTTTTTTCCTGTTGCCTCTTCTGCACACTTATCAAATATTTCTACATCTTCAAATGTAAAAAAATTTGGATCTCTAATATCTTTAATTTCGTTGCTTATCTTGCAAAGAGCTTCCCATATACCTGGATGTATTTCATCTTTGAAAGGTGGCAAATTAAATTCTTTAACAGCATTTACAATCATCAAAGCTGCAGCATCAACTATCACTCTTACTTTGTCTAGACAAGTTTCATGAATCTATACAAGAAATAGATAGTATATCAATTTTTTTTTATAAAATTGTAATAGCATATGCAAAACTTTATTATGATTATATAAAGCAATAATACCTGATCCTTATCGTATTCTAGCAAATCAAAGTAAATGTGACTGTCACAAATAGAAAAATCTTCAAATACTTCCATTATTTTCTCCAGCTTTTTGAGATGGTAGTGTAGCACACATATATTTGTTGTGTCATAAGGATTATTGCCGCATGTCAAATATTTTAATGTTTCAGTAAATAAAGAATTTGCAGCCTTAATTTCTTGTTTAACTTGGCTCAAGCATTTTCGCATTTTTTTGCTTATAATCAGACAAAAAATCATCCACTGCTGAACTTTCTTCTTCATCAACTAATCTTTCTTCTCCTTCTGTTTTATATAACAAGCCAATAGTTAAGATTTTTTAATATCAGATTAACTATCAGCTACTAGTACTAAGTTACTATTTTTTGCTACTAGTACTAATTTGAATTAATTATCAGATTATCTGAATTAACTACTTTATCAAATTTATTAAGTAAGTAATATGAAAGAAATTTCTTAATAATTCTTGATATCAGATTACCTATCATAATAATTTTTCAGAGACAATTTATAAACATGAAAGAAATTTCTTGATATCAGATTACCTATCATAATAATTTTTCAGAGACAATTTATAAACATGAAAGAAATTTCTTAATAATTGATTAACTACAATTATTATCATGTGCCCTTTTTCAGTTTATAATTATTAACAGAATAAAAATGATAAGAAAATCGAAATTCCGTTAATATCAGAATAGGTATCATCAGACACAATTAATATCAGAAATAAAAATTATAACGAAAAAAATTAAAGATCTTAATATGATACAAGCAATCTTGAGTTTACATATCAGAATAAGCACATAAAAAAAAAGAATTTTCTTATAGTTATTATCAGAATGACAATGTTAAGAAAAAGGGAATTCGTTAATATCAGATTAGCTCTCATCAGACATCTTTAATATCAGAATAAAAATGATAACGAAAACGTAAATTTATTAATATCATATAAGTAATCTTCAGTTTACAATTAATATCTGAAAATCGAACTTCAGTTTCAGACACCGTTAATATCAGAATAAAAATGAAAACGAAAACGAAAATATCTTAATATCTGAATAAAATTTTTAAGAATTTTTTATTGTTTTAATGTTAAATTAGCTATATTCATTTAATAAAAATGTTAATAAGAATGGAAATATCTTAATATCATATTAGAAAGCTTAAGTTAAAATTAATATCAGAATAAGTATCTTAAGAAAAAAATTAATTATGTTAATATCAGAATAGCTATCTTCAGTTTGAATTATAACAGAATAGCAATATTCTTAATATCAGATTATCTATCATCAGATATCCCTAATATCAGACTAACTATCATAAAAAATTCTTAAATTCGTAATTAAGAAACTTACCTTCGTTTATTTCTGCAAATCTTAAACTTGATGAAATCATTTTTTTTTAGATTTTTTTTTGATTTTTTTTTAGTTTATGTTTTTGTATGTTTTGTTATTCTGATCTACACTGATATTATAATAATATAGATTAATTACGAAAATGCCACCGCGTTTTTTTTAACGTAGATCAGATGGACGCTTGATCGTGCGGCTGACATTCATCCGTACCATCCGTACTTTAAAGTTGGAACGCACCCGATCCCTTCCCTATATATATATATATATATATATATATATATATATATATATATATATATATATATATATATATATATATATATATATATATATATATATATATAAATATATATATATATATATATATATATATATATATATATATATATATATATATATATATATATATATATATATATATATATATATATATATATATATATATATATATATATATATATATATATACTAGTGTCAAAACCCGTCCGATGGACGGGTATGACTTGTGGTTCTTATTTTTATGATTTAGTGGATCAAATATATACTAAAAAGTAATTAAAAGTTAAATGAAAGGGGTAAGATGTATAATTGATGTTACCATAATCCATTAAACGACAAAAAGCATGTAAGTACTTTGATTTGTGGTTTACATTTGATTGTGTTGGTTAACGAAAAGTTGTTATTTAAGTATGGTTTTTTTTATTATTGTTTAAAATGTATTAGTTTATGTTTAATTGTATTTTTTGTTCCCGATGGGCGGTAATGTGTTAATATTTTACTTTTGATTGTGTTGATTGACGGAAAGTTGTTATTTAAGTATGGTGTTTTTTATTAATATATCGATGGCATAATTTTCTATAGCGAATAAAATAAGTTAACGCAAATTCAATGAAATAAACAATTCCATGTTATCCAATTGATTAGCTTTTATCCTTTTAATATTTTTTAAGATGAAAAGGTTAAATAAGTACCTTTAGTCTTTCAATCAGAATTTTAGTATAATGTTTTAATTCAGGAAGAACAGGTTTTGCGAACAGTGGATGCAGCGCTTGGCGTCGGTTCAACACTTGTTTGTGCACCCTGCAGTGCCATTATTCTACCTCTTTTTGAAGTGTGGCCTATCTGGTGGTTCTTATATGTATCTGGCATGCATAAAAAAATGATCACATAAATTTTCTAATAAGAAGGCAATCCTGAATAAAGTAATGGACCCAACTAAAAGCATGCTAAAAGAAAATTATATGGACAGCAAGATGAATTTGACGCATTGCGTTAGCCAACGGCACATGTCTCACCTTGGTGGCCATCTGATGTTGTTATTTGACCGCTGACCATCTGTTGTTGCATCTCACGCTTCAAACACTTTTGGTGACATCACTTAGAACAAAAAGCAATTAAATACATCTGCTATTGTTATTTAAGATAAATAACTAAAAACATCAACGATTAAAAGCGAGTACATCTCAATTTTTATACATTTAGGTACGTGAAGTATACCTTAACTTCTTGCCAATCTCTTAAAACTACCTCGTTCATCTTGAGACTGCCTCAAGTGCTCCATTAGTAACCTGCAAAAAGGGTGACACGACTATCATTATATTCAACTTGTACCATTAAAATAAAGGTGAAACAATACTTTCGATCCAATTTATTTATCCCTGTTAGCTTCTACGTCACCGTCAAAACTATACCACATTGCAAATGCTTTCGATATTAGTAATACATCTGCCACGATGAACACCCCAAACCATATAACCTAATCACAGTGTAAGCATGAAATTTTTGCCAACTTCCAAAGCCAAAAAGTGTGAAATTATCTTGTTCTGATGATATATATTTATATCTCTGCTAGAGTTGAATCTAAACTTCTGCTAGTTTTTGGTTTCTTGCAGATTGTATCAAAAGATCTTTCGGAACCTGTACGTTCACATAAAGATTTGGATAAGGATGCAACACCATATTTCAGAAAGGCAGTTCAGTTTTACGAGGAACTTTCAAAGTAGATGGTCATCAGCCAGGTTCATGTCTTGGATCTTTTTGCTTCCGCACTTGACCAGGTACGAAACTCATTAGTAGATTTTGATAATCATCTGAGCTTTAAGTTGTTCTATACTTTTATGTGATTGTCGTCATATATAGGCATAAAATATGATATAACATAAGTACATAAAATATAGGTAAATATTACAATAATGAGATATATAGTTATATACGCATATATTTCACTCGTTTTGAGCAAACCATAGAGCTAGTCATTATACGGAACAACACGTAGTTCAATCAAATGACAATCCATTAAAACATAAATGTTGCTAACCATAAGGTGAAGCCAAAGTCTCACTATAGACAAGCCAATCGTGTCAATCAGTATTACATTTATTAAATCTCTTGTAGGTTTTATCTCATAAATTGAATTTTATAATATGAAATAAATCTAAGTCAATCACAACCTCACCTTCGAGTGTAAAGCAAATAGGCGCCATCTCTTAATCACAAGGAATTCCAACCCAATTCAGTTTAATCATCATACTCCATGAATTATCAACACCATATTCCTTCATGACCCAAATACCGGCATCTCCGTGATCACCGCCATAAACTGCACATAGACAACCTTTTATATCACCTAAATTTGTAATACTGCTCAAGTCATAAACATTGTATTATATTATATATAATCATACGTTGATAGTGGAAGAGTAACACTCAAAACTACAATAAAATAATGTGTCCTTGCCAATTAAAAATTTGAATTTGCCAGTAAACAAACCTGTTTAGAGAACGTGCACATCAAATCAAAAAAGAAAAAAAAATATCGTGTGTGATAATGAGATGAATTAGTGATATTAGGGTAACAAAGTTTCATCATTAGGGTTTTGAGGGAAAAGAGACATACCTTTTTCCAGTCATCTCTTAAAAAAATATAGAAAATTAAACGTGAAATAGATTAGGGTAATGTTTATAATCAAAAACTATTATTAAGGAATGGATATATGTGCTATATAATTTTTGGAGATAAATACATTCCTTTCCAAACTAATAAAAATGGTCAATAATTGGTTGTAGAGATTTATAGATTTGGTTTTGCAATATCTAATAAAAAAAAATATGTTGGTCTAGTGGTAATCATGTGTGTTAATATTACATAACTTAAGAATGACCCAAGTTCGATTCCAATGCATGTCTTTTTTTAATAAAACCGGATTTCATACATTTAAAATTATAAAAACACTATAACATATTCGAATTTTATAAATTTAAAATTATAAAAACACAAAAAGCAAATCAAATTAAAAAAAATGACACATGTATTAAAAAAAATGTCACATGTATTCAATGATGACATAATACATACTACAGAATTAAGCTTGTACCACTTCATGACCTGCACCGCTTTAACCCATGAGCTCACTTTACGTATGTAGTAAGCGCCTACAACACTTTAGCGCCTAAATCAATTTATACCTATAAACTAACCTAAATCATAATACCGCCAAAGAAAAAATTAACACAATTTCTTTATTTTTCTATTCAACCCATAAACTTCATACAACATCTACACACTTTCACTTGAGCAAAAAAGGAAACAAAAAAATGAAATGATAGATAATACTCAAACTACAGTCTTTGGCTATAAAATACTAACCATGTGCCATTTGCTCCATGATCTTGCTGTGTGTTTCTTTAATGAGTCCTCAAATGAGTATTGAGAAACTTGCAAATTTGAGATATGCAATATAATCATGTTGGAACAAAACTATTGTACACTAACATCTTATCTTATGAGATTGGACAATCACCAAAACAATTCCATTACTTAAAAAGTCATTGGGTAATGATTGCTATTTGAAATCACTAATTTGTTAAATTAAAGTGGCTTGGTTACTGTGAAACTAATTTGATTTAAAAGTAGTTGCAACCAAACTAACACACTGTATCCAAAAAGCCAATTACGTACCTATAAATGGATTTTTTCTCTGTAATGGGTCAAGTGGCTTGAGAGCATTTAAAGTGCATAAATATGCATAAAACCTCCTAGCTCACTCTACACGTTTTGAACCAAAACAGTTTTGACCCACTATACAAACCCACCGCCCTAGCTATCTTTCCACCTCTAGTCCTATGATTCATTTAACTTGATGTGAATTGGAGGTTGTAAACTTATAGAAGAAGAGCAAAATGGGCCTTGAACACGTGCTCCGCTAACTAATAATATAATACGAAACCTCAATTGTTGTTTTAGCAAAAACATAAATCAATATGCAAATGGCCAAGCAGAAAAAAAATAAATGAGTACCTAAATTGTGTGCTACCAAGCAGCCGGGGATGGGTAGACTGAATATACAAAGTGGATTCTTTAGAGGTCCATCCACAGTCTTACTTCCATTAATAGTCTCGCATTTAATGTCATCCGACTGATTAAATAATGAAATAAACAACAGATAAAATGGATAATATATTTTCATTAGGAGGTGGGATATAAAAAATCCAAAAGACATACACGTGAACCAGTGGTATTAAGAAATTTGTAATCTGAAAAGCATAAGCGTGAGCCTTTTCCATCTCCCGTGCTTGTAACTATATCAATAGCATAAACTTCGTTCTCCTTAAATTCATAATCATTAACTCTGTTCTTGGAATTTAAGACACGTACTCAAAAAAACTGTTTCCCCGTCAATCACAAATTGCTTCAATTGATGACTAACAACATTTTCAACCATTCTGCAGACATATGCAGAAGCAACCTTTTGTATGGCTTCTGTCACATCGTAGTTCTGCAGACGTATAACAAATTTTAAAAAATATTTCGTCAATTGTATTAATTTGGTGAAAAATATATTAGAGTATTATACAATATTTCCAGGTCTCACAAGCCTTAGTGCAACAACCTCGGCAGTAGTATTTGCAGCAGCAATAACATCGACAGCTCTTCCTGTCACTGGGCCGCCTTGTTGAAGAACATATGTGTGAGCCACCACAGCTATGAAACCATCTATATGACACCTCATATTACTGAAAAAACTCCTCATACTTCATGTTCATTAAAAACCAAGTAAGGATAAAGTCAATGCATTTTGTTTACACTCTTACATTTTTACTATGTAACCTTCTTCTAACGTATTATTGTCGTCGGCAAGAGGTGAGAAGTGACATACCATGTTATTGATAGATAAACATGTTGGAAACGCAACACCGATGTTCTTCAACTCACTATTATTGTACATAATAATCCTAGTTTGCCTGTTATTTATATAATAGACAGACCGTTATAACAAAACGACGTACAATTTGAAACAGAAAAGAGGAAGCAGAAGAAGTTTACTAACTCTCTGATATATGAATCTCCTTTCTCACAGATGTCAACAATCTTGACAGCGGGCTTGCATTCTGTCAATACAAATTCCAAAGCCTCTGCATAATTTGTTATTAGTGATTAACCCAAAGTTTAGAAATTAAAAATAAGTGAATCAAAAGGTAATGATATATTACTGTTGACAATCTCAGCAGCCAATTTGTATTTTGCTACAACTTGGGGAGATAGAAGATCCAGATCCCCTCTTTCTTCTCCCTCTGCCATGTTACTTTAAAGACCAATTACATTATAAGAGATAATGTTTTTCTTTTAATTATAGGATGTTCTGCAACTCTTGTGAGAAGGTCTGGTGTACGTCTTACCATTTGGTAGTAGTTAATTTAAAGGACCAGATTTTAAAACAACAACCTTGACGATAATTAACAGCTTTACGCATAAAAGTAAATTAATCCACAATAGATTATTCGCTTAGAAACGATGATTCAAGGTTGGAGGTGTATACCTGTGGTTTCGATTTTTAGGGTTCTATACTTTTTGTCAGGGGCTCAAATTTGTAGAAAGAATATATGGATTTATGGATTTATCTTTTGGAGCATTAAGGGCACGTTTGGTACGTTTGCAATGAACACGGAATCAAAATTTAGTGAATGTTGAAACAAAGGTGTTATCATCATTTAAAAAACATATATGTACCGAAACCACCAGTGATACAAATCCAATCCAGTCACACACTCATCCCATTCATTGTTTTCTTGTTAAAAGGTTTTGGTGACACCATCTGTGGTTGTGACCATAAACGACAAAGATTGACCATCAATATATGGATTTTATTACCATTTAGCTCCCCAATTCCTGGACATTCGCAACCATCCGTTTTTTACCCCTTAACCTTCATAGATTGAACTGCTCCGACCCCTCCAACATTGATGATCAAAACAAACTCAAAGTGGCTCTTCCATTTAGTGTAAATCTAACTCCATCATGTTTCTTACATGGTACTCTGAAATCAATCAAACCAAACAACAATAGTACTAAGAAATGGCAATTAGTGTCATAAATTATTAATGAAGGTGGTGTATGTACTGTGCCACAAACATTTTTGTAAGACTTGGTAACACTTCATACTTTAAGCATGTGTAATAGATAAAAGAAAAGGAGGGATGACCTTTGATATGTAATGGGGACGATTTCACCAAAATAATGCCAATTTTCTTCCAAGCAGGCTGAGCCATATCGAAATGTTCAAGTGGCGGGTTGCACCAACCTCCATCATCATTAGCTTGTGCGTAAATTTGGTGGGCAAATGTTTTTTGCGTTGATGGTCACAGACACTCCTTTCCTGCACCACTTTGGGTTATTTGGACTTTGGATAGCTTATTTTCAACAGCCCTTTAGGTGTCTTGATACATTAAGAAGGGCTGTTTGGATAGCCATATTCAGTAGGCATTGGAGGGTTAACCCCTTTTGAAGCAAACTCATCAACTTGTCTTAGAATCTCTAGCTCCTCAGCAAGTGTAGCCCGCCTGAATAAATAATATATTCCCTAAGAACCATGCTCCAAATGATATTTCACAAGTTATATTACGAATATTAGTAGTTGCGTACACTTGCCTTTGTTTTTCATATTCGTGGCGAACTTCATGAACATTTACCATCAGTGCGAGCTCATGATCAATCCGACGCTGCAAACCTTCTCATTGTTCTGAAAATAATGTATCAATCATTAATAATTTAAGCTTAAATACATCAAAATACCACAAGAACCTCTAGATGTTTTACCTGTCCATTTGCTTCATGACCCAAAAATGATGCGCTTGCCTGCACATTGGCTTCATTTAGCTGTACAACAACAACTGCATATTGTTCTTTGAAAGCATCTGAATCCTTAACAGCAATTTCACCATTACTTTGGTTTTCCAAGACATCATCATTCATTCGCCTTAACTTGAAAACCAAATCCTCTTACAGGTTCAACATGTTTAATCAATATTTAATAAAAAGTTAATATACAACATGTTTGATAGAACATAAGTTTGTCAAATTCTGACCTGACCATTTACAAAAAATAAAAATTAGAAAATAAAAAGGCCTGATAAAGGTTTGGAAGACAAACCAACCTGACCTGCTTCAAACCCCCCAAAAAAAACCCGTTTCAACCTCTTACCCGGCTTGCCCAACCCACCCATTTGACAACCTCTAGCAAAAAATTAAAAAGAAAATAGAAAGATATGGGTTCAGTTAGTAAAAATCTATAAATCAAGAGCCATACCTGAGCAGTTCTGGATGGCTTATCCATTCTTTGTTTAAATGCCTTCGAATCCCACTGAATCGAAAACTCTGATGCTATATCCTGGAGTAGCTTTATTCTATTTTCTACCACTGGAGGTTTAGAGGCTAACTTCTCAACAAACTATCAAAAGTCAACATGCTGGTTAGATAAGAAAAAAGTAAAGGGGTGATAGCTTTGCTATTTTCATACCCTAGTTTTTGCATCACAAACAGCTGCTTCAGTATATACTCATATGACTGGTCAATAAATGTGTAACAAACTAATAGGTTCAATCCAGCAATGAATTCTTTAGTCTATATCACCACCTCGCATGAAACAGAATTCACTTAAATTAGTATAAAAATGACATAAAAAACAGACATGAGCAAACACAAACCTCTGATATGGAAGTGGATATTAGGATATAACTTTGAGTTGTATCTATTTCACCAGTTCACACGTATACTAAGTATCTATCGTTCATGCTTCTTCTCGACACACTACTGTGAATATCATTCTAAACGATTAATATTAGTACATGAATACCAATGATATCAAATATTGTTCACCTGTGATAAGGACTTGACATGAAGCATCCTTATCATTCAAGCATGCTAACATTGTTTAATTTTTTATTGAATGCATTAAGAACGAAAAGAAATAAACGGTTATCGAATATGTGAGGGGAAAGAGTTTCAAAGTGGTACGGAAGAAAAAAGTTTCAAGGTATTAACAGTGTGATGATATTGATTATCTGCTGGTGACATAGTTGCGATCATTAACGCTTGAGAATTGCCACTCAAGCCAACTTTAAGAATCCGTGTCAACTTGCTATAAAGGATTATCGGATTAGTCAAGAAATGAATAGGAAGTGTGTTAGGAAACTTGTAAGAACTACAAAAGAATATACCAATAAAAAGAGCACTGGAAACCGTTATACTTCTACCTCAATGCTTTCATGAATTTGCAGCAAACGGTGGTGGTATGGGGCTAACAAATCATTGATTTCTTCATTACAGATTTCCATTGTTAATAAAGGGCATTGCTATCTAGACATACATAAATCTTTAAGAATAACGAAACCAACATATGCATGCACAAAATCTAAAAAAAGATAACACAATTTAATCATTAGGGGTTTATTTACCTTTTTGCAAAATCAGAATGAACACGGGCCGGGGTTATATAACACAGTTTCATCATTAGGGTTTTTATTTACCATTTTGCAGAATCAGAATGAAGATAGAGGTTCTTGAGCATATTAGGGTTTAGAAAAACTTGTGGAACCGAATATTAGGGTTCTGAGAAAATTAATATAGGAATAGATCTCGTTAGTTTTCTAGATTTCGAATTAGTGGTTATGTTTGTTTGGAAAGGTTTATAGGTTTTTGTTTGCAAACTATAAACCAAAAAACGTTGTTGATCTAGTGGTTAGCATGTTTGTTAATGTTATGCAATGTCCCAAGTTCGAATCCAGTAACATGTTTTTTGGGTGAAAAAAATCCAAATTTTATGAAGCCCAAACAAAACCGAATTTTATACATTTAAAATTATAAAAACACTATAACATATCCAAATTTTATAAAATTAAAATTATAAAAACAATAAAATCAAATCAAATTTAAAAAAAAATCCACATGTATTCAATGAATTTTATACATTTAAAATTATAAAAACACTATAACATATCCAAATTTTATAAAATTAAAATTATAAAAACAATAAAATCAAATCAAATTTAAAAAAAATGCCACATGTATTCAATGATGACATGGAAATATGACGTAGCATTATGGGATGCCAAGTGGCATTATGACGTGGCATGCCTCCTCTTATATATAATGTATATATATATATATATATATATATATATATATATATATATATATATATATATATATATATATATATATATATATATATATATATATATATAGAATGGTTATTTTCAGAACCAAGAAAAATGCGAGAACTGCGAGAACCAGCATCAACCAATCAGATTTTTTCTTATATTAATTTTTATTATTTAATTCGAAAGGGTATAATGGTAAAATTACTTTTTTTATATTTGATTTTTTTTACAAAAAACGTTTTTTTTAGTTCCTATAATTCTAGGATTTTCTTTTCTTTTTTTACATTGTGTGCACATGTGTTTTGCATTATTTGATAATTGTATTTTCCGTTTTTGACATGTATCTATTAAAATATTACATAAGTATGTATACAAACAACAAAATTTTATTAATGCATTTATGCAATTTTATACAAACAACAAAACTTTATTAAAAAAATTACATAAATATGTTTTATTACAAATATATGAAGCGTGCACATGTGCATAATACAATGTGTTTAATAGATTGTTCATCTTTTATGCGTGCGCATGTATTCCTCGTCTTGTTCAAAAACCCATGAAATCTACACATGTGTTTTTAATCCTTGTACACATGTGTTTTTCCTTATTGGCCACTCTCGATCTCTTTGTATGCATATGTGCAGTTGAGTTCGTCCATATGCCCTTATATATACGTATGTGCATTCTTCATATTGCTCATTATACTTGAACCTGTAATCACAAACAAATAATAGAGGAATTATTTAATTATAACACTAACAAAACATATATGCACAATCCCTTCCATAATAGCCGAAATTAAACAAAAGAAATAAGTTCATGAAACTGTAAAAATACATATGCATAGAAGGTTTCAAAGTCACAACTGTAAAAACACATATGCGCACTCAAAAACACATGCGCACACTGAAACGATAAGAGGAATAAAAAGTAATATTTTAACCGTTGCCTATTCCACCATTCGCAAACCAAAAAAATTCATGATAACAAACCAAAATCGTAATCTACTAATATAAGGATAACGGCAAAAATACTATACAACCTTGATATGTACTGTACATGAGTAGTCAAAAGACAATAAGAATCAAATTTAAACTAAATACTATTCTGCAAAACTAATTTAATCACGAATTATAGAATAGCCGAACGAAGATTTTATAACTAATTAAACACACCACAAGTAATCATACTATCATAGATAATGATTCAATGTCACGGTGCAAAACTAATGCATACATTATTTAATTTAATCTTTAATGGGCTTATATCAAAATGGAATGGTTAGATTGACAAGAAATGGTGCGTGGATCAGTATATAAGATGAGACACAAATACCATAGAATTGTCAATAGTTTTGAACATACAATATAATGGTAAATAAGTTTTTTAAAAGCCATTACTTGGTTAAAAACTCGTGTTTAACCACCAAATCATTTTTTTTTATTATTAAATTTCTCATAGAGTTATATCACTTACTTCATTTATGTTGTTGTAATTAGGCTTGCATCAATCAGATCTTCATCTTCTTCACTATCATCCTCACGGTCTTCATCAAGATATTGAATACTCAAAACATGTATTTCCAATATAGATCATTGTTATTGTTTTTTCGATGATTATGTACCCAAAAAAAAGGCAGCTATTAGATCTGAGAAACAAAGAGATAGACCTGATGTGTGGGGAGTGGTTTTCTTAAGGATAACTGATTGTAGATATTAAATTGACACCAATGGAATCGTGACAAATCAACAAACAAATCTTAGCATTCGACTGTGTACTGAAAAAAACAAGATAAGAGAGAAGGGAGATGGGTAGAGGGGCAGTGGTTTTTAGCATGAGGGAGAGGTGTAGGATGGTGGCTAGGGTTTGAGAGTCACCAATGAAAAGTGAGTTACAGGAAACTGTTTTAGGGTATTGGGTTATAGGATGCTATTTTTATGGAAGGATTAAAATACCCATTTTGCCCTTAATTTAATTATTTTTTCAAAAAAAGTTATAGATATTTTCAAAAATGCCATCTTGCATTCTCATGATATACATTATGCATTATTAGTAGTACAAACGTGGTTCTCGCAGTTCTCGCATTTTTCTTGGTTCTGAAAATAACTCTACACTATATATATATATATGGGTCATGGGTCATGGGTTGAACCATGGATCTTTGGCTAGATACAATGTATCTTTGAGTGCAATGCACTTAGTCACTTGGGTATGGGTTAATTCATGGGTTATGGATATTTATCCATGTATGATATAAGCATGATGTCATGCAATGGGTTATGGGTCAAGATCCATGGGTTATGGGTTTTGGGTTGTACCCAACTACATTCAATGTATTTGCCCAATGGGTTGTGATACTTAAGTTTCTACCCATTTATATTACCCAATATACTACATACTAGTTATGTGTATATTTTATCCAAATATGTAAACACTAGTTGTTGTACATATGTATTACTAAATCATAAAATCACTTATACTTGTTTTAGTGTTTTATGTGAAAATGTGAATATGTTAGAAACTATTAGTTCAAACCATTTACGTATTTTATTTGTTTTGTTAAAATGATTTTACGTTTGTTATCGACAAAACATTAGAAGATCATAAAATATAAATAAACGTTTTTACGGCTTATTTGTATTAACAATCTCCCCCTTTTTGTTGATGACAAAACATAGAATTATTTTAAGGAAAAACTAAAATTCGTAAAAGTTTGAATTTGTAGTTTTTACTTTCTTCTCCCCCTTTTTGTCGAAACAAAAAGTGAGTGAAGGAAAGCAACACATCGTTTTTTTAAGAAAAACATGTGAAAGAAATAAAATAAAAAGAGATAAAGAGCAAGTAACGGGAAAGGATCTCGTCTTTACTCCCCCTTGACGAGTCCATCCCTATGTAAGGGCGTCAAGAAAGTAATACTAATCTAGTTTGTTTGCAAGTAAGTTTGCAAAAGATTTCGTCAAAGTGACGAATGTGCTCCCCTTTGATGATTGCAATTATGCAACGGGATGTCACGAAATATAAACCTAATATTGCAAGTAATTTGCAATGTATTGCTTTGACATAAAGCTCCCCTAGCTTTAGGATGTCAAAGTCTTCATGTGTAAATTGAATAACTACAAAACAAAGGTTAGAGAGCAAGTATAATTCACAATTTCCTGCAAATGTGGTCCAAGTTAGTAGAAAATAACTTTTTGTCTCACGGATCCCACGGTTCCCTCCTAGTAGGGATCCGTCTAGGCAATTCTGAGGGATCCGTATTAGCTGATTAAATTCAGCAAAGGTGATATAACAAGTAATGTTATCACAGAAATGAGATTTGAATACAAAGTAATCATATGCTCAACAAAATAACAAGTAGCATGTAATTCCATTTAATAAAACTAGAGTTATGATATACATGACTCTAAAAACTAAGAAAATAAGAAAATACATGACTAGGAATTTCTAAACCAACTATCGCTTGATGCTAGGACACCACTAAAATCTTCTAGCTCAAGTTATGTTTAGGTTTAATCTCATCGAAACGTTCGAGGAGATGATAGAACATGAAACTTTGGTCTTCTCGTACTTCATGTATCAAACTTTCAACATGTTGACAATGATATCAATCTTTGTCATGGCTAGGTAGTGGTGGTGGAAGAAATGAAATGGCTTGATGCGAAGGATCAAGTGAAGCGGCTTGTGGAGCTTCAAATGATGGAGGGATTGGTGGAGGCGCATTTGAGAATGGCTCGCCCAAGAATGATGGTGGTGGTAGAGAGGTGTCAACTTCCATATGGTCGGGTGGTTGACTTTGATGATTTCTCATAATCCAAATGGGATTATATGATGGAAACGGCGAAAAGGAAGCCGGAGCAAGTGTTGACTCAACACCTTGATTTTGTACAATTATTCCTCCTAATGAGGAAAATGTTGTCGACGGAAGCGGATGAGACGGCCTAGGAGGCAAGTCCCCTAAATTGTAGAGGTGTGGTGATGATAGTGGGGATGTAAATGAAATAGCTCTAGGAACCAATGGTGATGGTTTAGTGGAGATGATATTGTTTGGCCTATGAGGTATGGTGGTGTTTGGCATTGGTAGTATTGTGGGTACTGTCCTTTTAGGAATTGGTTTGATTTGATGAGGAAGGATCCTATCATTTGTTGGCTTGACCGGAGATGATTCGGTTGAAGAGATTTCGTGTATAACACGAGCCTTTTTCATGGGTGGTTCTTTGGTGGATAGATTACTACTTGGGGTTTTCCTCATGATGAGATGATTTCAAGAAGTTTGTAAGGGTTTCTAAAGTGCTGAAAGTTAGGATGAAAGTGATGACTATGGAGGTCCTAAGAAAGTGGTTTATAAACCAAGAGATTTGGCAAGTGCATTTAAGCCTTAAGCCACTATAATTCATTGGAATGTGATGATTAACATGCACAAGAGTCAACTTCAGAGTTTGCACTGATCTAGGAACTCATTTATGATGAGATGGAGTGTTTGAGTTAGGAAGATGAGTTGAAATGATTGTTTTAGCAAGATTTGACATAAACTGTCATCCGGATCCCACGGTTCCCTCCTCATGGGGATCCGTCTAGGCTAATCCTACGGATCCGTCTCTCAACAGCTATGAAAGAGTGGAAATGATATTTCTAAGATCTAAGATCTATATCATCTTGAGTGTTTCAGTCCTCCTAAGTGTTTTAAATGAAGGGTTGCTTAAGTACTTGAAGGTAATGAGTGATATAGCTAATGATTGTCTTTTATGGAAGGAATTGGAACTTTTATGAGTACCAATGGATGAGCAAGGATGACAGTAAAGATGAGAGTGTCAATTGAAGCTAAAGGATCCTAGAGATTAGGTTGTGACTTAGGATAGTGTTTTGGAAAATATCATAAAGACTTTGAGATGGGAAAACTAGAGTTTGATCAACTTTGATCAATTTTGAGGTAAGGATGATTTATGATCAATTTTGCCATAATCGAAAGATTTCTAAGACTATATGTGAGGGATCAAGTATAAAATGAAGTGTGAGTTTAAGAGCGGAAGAGTAATGGATTAAAAATGAAATGATAGATCTACAAGCGTTTTAGAATGTGATCTAGGTGAGTTATGTGTGAGTAGGAAGGATCTACCTATCTTGATAAGGACTTAATTTGCCTTAAGACACTATGTTTAGCATAGTGTGAGGTGTTCTAAGGATATGTTTGAAATATAATGCTTGCAATTGCATTTTCTGTTTGCCAGATCCCACAGTTCCCTAAGTGTAGGGATCCGTATAGCACAAACTTTTGGATCCGCCCATCTACTCAGCAGAACCTTTACTAAAGGTATGCAATGATCTTGACAATGCATTATATCCCAAGGTTGGTTTAAAGAGGTTCTAACACTAAGATATCAAATGTAAGATGTTTTATTTCATGAAGGAAATAGGATTACATTGATAAAGCAGGAGTACAAGAAGATTGATCCTATTTGAAATACTACTAGGTTCCTTAAGTGTTTTCACTAGATGGATCATCAAATGGTTGATGAGTGTTGACGGATTCGGGAATGAAGAACGTCTTCATGAGGGAAATATTCAGCGGTTCCATCATCTTGTTTACAAGTACGTACAACGGACTTTGAAATTGAGGATGATGATACATGAGGTTATGATAAAGGCGCGTCAAGAACATTCCGTAAGGAATAAGTTTGTTCTTGGACCCTTGAAGATTAACAATTCGCCTTGCAAAGAGGTAGGCGAGATTGTATGGTTGTTGTGTTAGCAAACAGTACAACATGTGAGCACAACAAGCGGGAAGGATTTCTCGATTTCCCCTAAGACTCCAAACATTCTCACGTAGGATGAGTGCAAGAGGCTTGTACTCTTCTCGGATGTCCCGTGTGAAGATAATGTTTGGATCGGAGTAATATGGTCGAGGTTTGCATATTATGCGATGTAAATCTTCCGGGGAGGGTATGTGTGAACAATATGGACTATTTTCTTCACGAAAGTTGAAGAGAGAATTAAAAGACCAATCTTCGGTGAAGGCACATTGTCCATGATTTGGAATTCGGAGGATGTGAGCAAAATGCCCAAGGGTTAAAGTAAATTTTTGGTTTTTGATATAAAACCAAAGAGATAAAGAACGATCCTCGTTACGAACGAGTTCGACTTGACGGAAGAATTCCAATACAAACCTTGGACATATTTTCTCGTTAATTTCGAGAGGACATTCTAGTCCTATGGCTCGGAAGGAGGTATTGATACCTTCTTCGAATTGTAGAGAGGTGTCTACAATACGTCCTTCATGGAAGTGACGGGTTTCGAGATTGTTGAACCCACGGACATGATTGCCAGGTGTGTTGGGTTCAAGAGAGATGTTAGGAGTGTAGACGCTAGAGAGTGAAGAATCAAACTCATATACGTGCGACATAGTGACACCTATAGAAAAGATGAGTTAATAGAAAGTGATGTTTGTGATCAACCTACGATTATCTAACGTTTTTATTAGATTTTTATTAACAATGGTTTTTAACAAGAGAGACACTTAACTCACTTATGGTTTTGACATACTAGTGGAGAATTTTTTTTAGAAGAAAAGTGATTTTTAATTTGCATGAAAAACTGTTCTCCAGTAGGACGGATCCCACGGTTCCTTTTCAAAAGGGATCCGGCTAATATAACTTCCGGGATCCGTAGATCTGTAATTACAGAAACAGATTTTATGAAAAGCATATGTTTTTAGATCTCATAGTTTTATACCAAGATATGTGTTTTAACCTACATCTTCTTTTAACATGCATACATGACTTCTAATGTATCACGAAAAGAAAAGACATAAAACAAAGAAAAATGATAAACACATAATAACCTAGATAACTAGACTATTAGTAATATTTCATTTCAATACTAAGAATGATACAAAGGATTGGGTATATAACCCCAATGTAGATTAACAACACAAAGTAAATGTCTCCGTATGTGAACTTCATCATAGGGAACACAAGTGCGATGAGTGTTAAGACGATGAGTACGAAGGCGATGTAAACCATGTTGAAGACGATCCTTCTTGGTTTCGGTTGGGATATGATGGAGAAGAAGATGAAGTTTTGAATGAGAGGGAATTTTTGAAATTGTAAAATTTGAAAAAGTGAGGATTAGATAAAGTAGACGTCGAGTGGAATATTTATAGGGAAGGAGGAATTTTTGAAAATCGTGTTTTGTTTTATTATTGGATTAAACGAAATAAAACATAAGTTTTATATACCACGACTTTGGATGAGAAATAAAACATGTATGTGAGAAAAAAGGCTTCCTAATGAAGCTTCATGTAAAACATGTAATTGCACAAAGGATAATCATATAAATACCTAAATAGGTATACTTAATTATCAAGCAAAGTAAAAAGAAAATCATACCTCTAGCGCACTTGGAATGTCTTTACAAATGACACAGCAAATGTCACTTAGACGATTCCCGCTCCTTTGCGTTTAAGATACCTGCTTAAGGAAGGTATTCTTTTTACCAAGCGATTCCTTATAGCTTAGTGGGTGATGAGTGTCTAAATACTCATCATTTTTATTCCATCTGCACTGCAAAAACAGTCAAAAACACTTTGAAAAGTCTCAAAAAGACAGAAAAAATATTTAGACTGTATTTTATACAAAAATTGTCAAATCTAGTCCCTGGTTATTCAAAACAAGTTAATTTTTCATAAAAGGCCCTCAGGAATTTTCAAGTTGTCAAAATTAGCCTTATAAAATTCAATTTTGCAAAATGGCAACTTTAGTCCTTGAAGTTTCAAAGATTGACAGAATTTACCCCTGGACATTTTTAATTTGAAAATTATTATTTTTGGTCCTTGGGAAAATTAAACTTGTCATAATTGGTCCCTATAATAAATTTTGGAAAATTACAGATTTGGTCCCTCAAGTTTGGTGGAATTGCAAATTTGGTCCTTGTGTTATTAATAAACAAACCCAAGCCTTGACCCTTGCCCCTTGAGCCAGGACAAAACAACCGTGACCCCCCAACTTGAACCCTTTACCCATTAATATACCCCCGGTCAAAATAGTCAACTCCCGCTCACCCTTTTTCCCTCCTTTTTCCCACCTTCTTCACCAACTGCCTGCAAACGACTCACCTCAACCATTCCTCCAGCTCACATACCACCACCCTTACCACTCCACCTCCACAAACCAACAAAGAGCATTAATTGCTTCTTCTTCTTTGCACTCAATCCTCCCCCAGTTGCTATACCCTTTTTGGCGCCAAAATCGAATCCACGGCTAATATCAACTCCAATAATCCAATGGCCCAGATAAGAAGTGGGAAATGCTCAGAAGACACGTGGGAGCACTTTTGTTGATAAATAGAGGGAAGAGAAGCTAGAGAGGAGTAGTAGTTAATTTTTATAATTTCTTGCAAAATCGTTTTTATCAATGTCTTAGTTTAAACTTCTTAAATTGTAATTTCATTTCAGTTTTCATGTTTTAAGTAATTTTCCAGCTATTGTAATTTCCTTTCTGTAATCAACTGTTAATATTAATTAAATTTTGTTTTCTCTCTTAATCATTGTTTCAGTTTTTAATGTTTTTAATCTCAGTGTGTTAGTTATTTTTACTCAATCTAAGCTTATTTTATTGATTAAGTGTTAATCTCAGCTTGTTTTTTCTCATTGTTCAAAAATACAAAAAAAAAAATAGAAAATAATATAAAAAATAAAAAAATATATGTTCATTAAGCTTGGGTCAATCCTGCTACTGTTATAAGCTTTAATAAGCTTCCTTATAGCTTAATTAAGGTTTATATTTGTTTTCTAGTGCAATTCTTTCAAAAGATAACTTGGTCAACAGAAGTCAAAGTGTAGTCATTAAGCTCTTTTGGATCTGAAATTGCTGAAATGAAGTTGGATTTGGGTTAAGTTAGTATAATTTTGGGTTAATAGGATAGTGGTTCTTTGATTTTTGGCAAGCCATAGTGGCTAAGGACACAAGTGAGTTTTTACAAATCCATATCTGTTATAATCTGTTCTTAAGCCTATTGTTCATTTGATTGTGTTTGTGGGTGAAATAGCATAATTTAGGTGTTAGTTGATTTACTGATTAGGATTAAGTATTAGAGTTGTTAGGAATTAGAAAATTCCAGTGCTGAAAGAGTCGGTCACCCCAACTATTATCTAGCATAAGTTAGCTCGTAGATTGGTCATTAGTTACGGTTTATGTAGTTAGTTAATAGTGAATAATAGTATTGTGCAACACCGTGGAAGAAGGTCGGGTCTTTACCCACTGTATCCCTGATCCACAGGCCGTCAGGAGGTCGTTTAGGTTGTAACCTATAAATACCCTCTACCTTGCAAGGTAGAGGGTTGGATGTTCTTTGGTAATCTAATATTCAACTAGTTTCTCTCACTAGAATGTCCCACTCTTTCTCTCTCTAAAACCATCTATGTGCTCATTGTGTTAATGTTATGATGTGTATGTGAAAAGCTTATATCTTACAAGAGTAAAAGGATTAAGTAGAGTAGTAGCAAAACTGTTTCTGAAAGTGTGTTTGGATCAGAATTTGAATCTGAATTTGAGGTTTATTTTGTGGTTAAGCTTAGTTGATTTGATCTCAGTTAGGCTTATTGCATCCATATTAGTCATTATTTTGCACCTTAGAACCATAAAAGTCAAAATCCACTATAATCTGCTCTATTTGATACATCAGTTAGGTTTTAGATAAGCATAAGCCGCATTTAGGATTAAACTAGGATAAGTTAGCTTGCATTAGTTTCATTTTATCATAATTCATCATTTTCAGTTCATAAAATTGAATCAAATCTCACAGAAGTCAAAATTTCAAATCTGTGTTCAAAAGTCAAAAGTGTCAAAACAGGTTTTCACAAAACTGTATAGACCTTTCATAGCTTCATCTTTGGTTTAATTCAAGTGAAATTTTGGGAATCACAAGTTCAGTTGGTCTAGTTTTCTAAACATATTTTTGTGAAATTTTTATGAGTTTTTATAACCACTAAATCAGCTTGTGTTTCAGCTCTAAAATCCCCTGCGCACACATTCAGCTTAAGCTGAGTGTGCACATGCATCTTGCAGAGGCTCTAGAAAGCTTATTATAGCTTCTCTAGGGCTCAATTTTGGTTTGTAGACTCTTTGGTTGATCTTCTTGAGGATCACAATTCCAGTTTTCCATAAAGCTCTTTTGATAAGCCAGTATATAAGCTGCAACATAGAGGGTAGGGGCTGTTTGGCCAATAATCACTTTTAAGCTTCAAAGCATAAACTGAGCTTGTAGCTTGTTAGGATTAGTTGGAATTAGTTAGAATTAGCTTATTTTAGTAAAGATTAGCTTCAGTAACACTTTGGTGGTTTATAGCACTCATTAGCTTAATCTTAAGAGCTTATTTAGGGACAGTTTGCACTACAGCTTCATAATCCTTCACATAAACTATAGTTTTTATATTTTTCATAGATTTAGAATATAATTTTAGACTTTTCCTGAATTTTTCATAATGTTTCATCACTGTTTGCTATTTTTCTTATTTTAAATAAGTTTTTAAGTCTTTTTAAATAGCTTTTAATACAAATAAATCAGAAAATCTTCAAAAAAATAAATTTTCAATTTTCGTAGATTAAGATAAATATAAAAAGCAAAAAAAATAATTTTTCTAGATTTTTCCTAGTTTAAATAGTAATTTTTAGCAATTTAATTAGTTTTAAATAGTTTTTAAACCATAGAAATTAGAATATAAATCAGAAAAATACAAAATTAGTTTTTAAAATTCTATTTAGTTATTTTAGATTTTTTAAAAATAGTTTTATAATTTTCCCATTAATTTTTATAATTTTTAGTATTTTAATTTAGTTTTAAAGTTTAAAATTAGTTTTTAATTCAAATTTATAAAAGAAAAATCAAGAAAATCCAATTTTAAAAATAGTGATAGCATTTATTTAATATAATTTAGCTTTTTAATTTTCCTTCTCAGATTTTTCCTTTGTCATCTAGTATCAATCATAACCCCTTTCCTGTTCAATATCACCCGATCACTACACGTTTAGCTATTCAATCGCACAGCTCGTTGGGACTTAATGACCTGGGAAAACACTAGACTCTCCTGGACTTAATTGCTTTGGTTTTAGACTGTTTGGCTTTTATTACGGTTGACCATTCACAAGTGGTTGACTTGTGTAATAAACCTGACTGTTTGGGACCGATCAGTGGGTATGAGCTTTGACTAATCATCATGACAAAGAGGATTAGTGCAATTAAATGAAACAAGTAAAAAAAATGTTGTTATCAAATCAACATCCAAACATATAGCTTTAAAAGACATGGTGTTTGTTTTTATGAAAAACCTTCTTTGTAGTTTTCAATTAACCATGGATCGTATCAAGTTTTTAAAGTACAATATACTTCAAGAAACTTGGTAACGAAGCTCTGATGGCAATTGTGGAAAACTAGAAGGGGTGTTGAATAGTTTTGCCAATTAAAACTTTCTTTTAATCTATTTAGATCGACTTATGTCAATCTATTTGGATGTGTGTGTTGGATGTTGATAAACAAGCATATAAAGGTAAGTAATGAAAAGATAAGAGTAAGAAGCACAAAACCACAACGCGAGTATTTATAGTGGTTCGGCTACAAGGACACCTTCCTTGCCCTACTCCACTCCCCGAGTCACCTACTCGAGAGTTCGTAAACACTACACCAATCTCCTTATGGCGGAGAAGCCTTCACAACGTCGCCTACCCTTTTTTCGGTGCTAGGCTAACCATCGGGTTCTTTCACTCCAAGGTGAACCACACCTACACAACGTCGCCTACTCTTTATAAGGTACTAGGCTAAGTACCTAGTTCTTTCACTCCAAGGTGAACTACACCTTCACAACGTCGCCTACCCTTTATTAGGTACTAGGCTAAGCACCTAGTTCCATTGCAATGGAGGAACTACTACCACACTACACCAACGACTAATCCCAAAGGAGATCTACTCCTTTACAACATCATCAAGGATATCAATATCCTTGGATCTAATACTAGTCTATCTTGTACATCAAAACACACCAAATCGAATGTACATCTAAGGCACCTTTCACTAATGCCTTTGACTAGATCTACAAGACACCTTTCACTAATGTCTTGTGTCTTCACTTCTAAGAACCTTTCACTAATGCTTCTTTGTCTTGACTTCTAAGCACCTACCACAAGTGCTTATCCTATGGACGATAGATACCCTTCACTAATATCTTCGTCTTGACACTTGAGACATCTTTCACTAATGTCTTCAACACTACACTTCTTTGAAGAAAGAAAGGAATCATCAACAAGAAGACTTCAGTAGCCTTGATGATGAGGAAGCATGGCAACTCATGGACTTGAGCTTGCTCGACTTCAAAGGTGGTGATCTTGCCTTTAAGAGGAACATAAAAGATCACACAAAAACAAAACTACAAACATAGATCTCTTGGATCTGAGGTTAGTGAGTTTTTAACTCAGGGAGAAAGTGTGTTAGAAAGGGGTGAGAAATAATGAAGAAATGGCTCACTATTTATAGAGGAAAAATTCTACTGTTCCCCGGATCCCACGGATCCCTACCACAAGGGATCCGGCTAGCACAAAGCTAGGGATCCGTGGAACGCTCCTCTTTGCCCATGGGTATTTTGGTTATGGGTCATGGGTCATGGGTCATGGGTTGAACCATGGATCTTTGGCTAGATACAATGTATCTTTGAGTGCAATGCACTTAGGCACTTGGGTATGGGTTGATCCATGGGTTATGGAAATTTATCCATGTATGATATAAGCATGATGTCATGCAATGGGTTATGGGTCAAGATCCATGGGTTATGGGATTTGGGTTGTACCCAACTACATTCAATGTATTTGCCCAATGGGTTGTGATACTTAAATTTCTACCCATTTATATTACCCAATATACTACATACTAGTTATGTGTATATTTTATCCAAATATGTAAACACTAGTTGTTGTACATATGTATTACTAAATCATAAAATCACTTATACTTGTTTTAGTGTTTTATGTGAAAATGTGAATATGTTAGAAACTATTAGTTCAAACCATTTACGTATTTTATTTGTTTCGTTAAAATGATTTTACGTTTGTTATCGACAAAACATTAGAAGATCGTAAAATATAAATAAACATTTTTACGGCTTATTTGTATTAACAATAACTTTTTTTTACATGTGTAGCGTTTACCAGTTGATGTGTGGCTTTTAAACTTGTAACCTTACAAATTCGGTATCACCATAATAAGATCATCTTGTACTATCAATTTGCATAAATATTTAAGCATTTTTCAAACCTATTTGTTTGGGGTACAAATAATTATCGCTAAAGATAACAATACTATTTAATTTTTGTGATTCTAATAAACTTACATAACATAATTTATATACTGGACAAAGGGCTATACAATATATATATTAACTTTGAAAAGACGATTCATATATCTTAGTCCATTAAGTGGTGCAAAACCAACATTTTTTAAAATAACATTATACAATTGACAAAGTACATGTGTCAAAGAAAAATAAACAACAAAAAACTATAATTACTTTGTCTCTCATTTTTCCAAATTTGTCACGGGTACCAAAACTACTTCATCATTTCAAATATAATTTTGTCAAATATGAAACCCAGTTCGACCCGGGTGGTTCAACCGGTTGAACCATTTCGGTTAAAAAAAACAGGTCGATTAAAACCGAGTCAACCCAACAGGTTGGGTCGAAAACAAGTCAAATTAAACCAGGTCAACCCGCCGGGTTTGAAGCTTCCCGGGTCAACCCGGTTTTTTATGTGTATTAATTGTTTCCTTTTGAAATATATGTCTTCAACATTTCCACTTTTAGTTTCAACTTTTCACTTTTTACTTTTTGGTTATTCCTTTACATATTGTAAATAGCAGGGTACCCGCGCGTTTCGGCGGAGGGTACCCTGTGACGATTAACCGGAAAAATAGATCTCGATGAGACGTGATTCACCAGTTTGTATCGGTTTCAATGGGTCCTCTCTGGTTCATTTTCGGATGGCTTTAATTGGTTAGCCAAACCGGTGGCGACACCGGTTCCCGGTTGAACATGTCCGGTCAGGTCCGGTTTTCAAAACTATATCTATCATCAACTTATAAGCTTGTGTGAACTTTTGTGTGTTTTATTAATTTGTATAATGTGTATAATAATATGTACTTTTCATTTTAGGGTGTTTTAAAAATAACATTAATTAGTGTGTTTAATTATTTTATATTTTGGATTATGTTATAGCTTCTTTAAATTGTACGTTACGAAAATTTTATTATACTTTTTAGTAAGGAGTGTTTTAATGGGTTGTTTTTAATTTGGTAGATATGTTTTTAATTAGCTGTATAATCTGAATAAATTACTGTACTTTTAAGTAATGGGGTGTTTTAATAAGAGTATTAATTACATTGTGTATTTATCTCTTCATTGACCAATTTCAAATTTTCAACATTTCCCTTTGATCATTTTTACATTTTATGTAGTATATACATATATATATACATATATATATATATATATACATATATATATATATACATATATATATATACATATATATATATACATATATATATATACATATATATATATACATATATATATATATACATATATATATAAATACATATATATATATATATATATATATATATATATATATATATATATATATATATATATATATATATATATATATATATATATGTTAACGAATCTTTTGGAAGACATGGTGGTGTTTGTTTGTGTTTACTCTTCATTAGCTAGCTTATATCTACATGATTCCTTCCATGCTTGCATAAGGTTATGGATGGAGGTTTTGATGAGTAATGATATTGATGCGATCAAGAATGAGGTTGAGTATAAATCGCATTTCGTCCCTAACTCCTATTACAATATCCCTAGTGGGTTGACAATGTTCACAATGTAAGTGATGTGGGTAATGAGTGCGGAAGTTTTCCGGGTTGTTTTGATTTGTGAGATGCGGAAGATGTGGTGGAAAAATAGGAAAATACGAATCAAAGTCCGGAATGTTTGGAAGTGGTGGTGGAAAAGAACCTAGGTGTTCTTGTAGCTCAATGGGAGCTAAGGGTGGTGAGGTTTCAAGGTCTTTGAAAATTGTGTTTGGAGAAGTGGGAGGTGTCAAAAAGGCTACTTCTTTTTGTTTTGGTTGTTGAGATCTTGTTGGAGTCTTAAGGAGTTCCAAAAGAGAGACTTTAGGTGGTGAGTTGATGGGTGATAAAGTTGGTATACTTGTTGGTGATGAAGGAGGTGCTATAATGGAAGCATCTTGTGGTGAGTTAGTGGTTGTGATGAGACATTCGATGATGGTTTTGCTAAGCAACAAGGCCGGATGCTAATCCGTGCGGATATCCTAGATTTTGATTGTGGTATTTTGGAAGGCGGGAGGACAAAAGTTTGGATTTCTTGAAATAGATTGTTTGCATTAGGTGATTCATCTAAGTTGGAAGATCTTTTGGAAGACATGGTGGTGTTTGTTTGTGAGGATGAGATGAATAGCAAGCAATGTTGGGAATCCTACTTATAGAAGAAAAAAAATTATGCATTGCAATGAATGATTGACCCAAAATGTGTATTAAAGTCTAATGATTAGATATGAATTTAAAGCATGTGATCATGAGAAAACAAGCATTAAATCACATACTCCAAAATAAAGTGAGAAAAATAGAAGATAAAACTAGCTTCTGTCTCACGGATCCCACAGATCCTTCCCTTGAGGGATCCGTCCAGCATTAAGGCTGGGATCCGTGGTACTGGTGATTAAGGCAGCTCAAAATTTTCCTTTTGGAAACATTTGTGCCTAGTGTGTGCCTATATGCAAACTATTTGGAGTTGCGGTTATCTCGACTCCTAAAAAGAAAAGTAAAATAAACTAGAAGTGAAAAGGCATACTATTATGTAAGATAACCCGAGTGCTCCTAATTCATTGTTGCTTAAATGAATGTACCCGAAAACACATATTAGTTATGTGTCCTCTTTAGCATTCAAAATACATGAGATGCAATGAAAACATGTTTTTGCTTTGTATTAATAATGAAAAAGCAATTTGTCCTAGACGTGAGAAATTGCTTTTGTGAAATTGATAGGGGAAGAGGTATCATTTTGGAAAACATTTTGAAAAGAGGTTTCTATGTGCGAAAAAACGTTTATTCTTTGAAAAGAAGATGTGTATGTAATTACGTGTTTGCAACTTGTACTTATTTTGAAAGAAAAATTAGAGAAAACTATGAGTTATAAGTGAAAAACTTATCTTGGGTTTTGAAAATTCCCGTATTGCTTGTGAGTTGTGCGTGAAATAGAGATCCGAGACTCAGAAAAAAGAAGGCTAGTGTTTACATACCTTGTAGAGTTAAAAATTAAATTACGACGATTGTTCCATGAGACCGAGACCAAGACGAAGTAGGTTGAATTGTTCCCGCTTCAACGGTTTGGTGAGGACGTCGGCTATGTTGTCTTCGGACGCTACCTTCTCAATAGAGATGTTCCCCTTTTGAACATTGTCTCTTAAGAAGTGATGACGAATCTATATATGCTTTGTGCGAGAATGTAATACCGGATTCTTGCTTAAATTGATGGCACCTTTGTTGTCACATAGAATGGCTATGTCACTTAGATGAATGTCGTAGTCAACTAACGCTTGTTTCATCCATAGTGCTTGTTGGCATGCTTTGCCGGCGGAGACATATTCGGCTTCGGTTGTTGATATTGCTGATGCCGTTTGTTTCTTTGAGAACCAAGATGTTAAACAACATCCCATAAAAGTACATACCCCACTTGTACTTTTTCGGTCAACATAATCACCTGCATGGTCAGAATCTGCATATACAATTGTTTCTACTCCCGTACCCTTAGGATTCCATAATCCTAATTGAGTCGTACCATTAATGTATCTAAATATCCTTTTTACGGCTTCTAGATGTGATGTTTTAGGGTCTTCTTGAAACCTAGCACATAGACAAACACTAAACATGATATCTGGCCTACTAGCCGTGAGGTAGAGAAGGCTACCAATCATGCCACAATATTTTGTGTTATCAACGGATTCTCCGTCTTCATCTTTTGTTAGTTTGGTGTCGAATGACATTGGTGTCCTAATTGGTTTTGACTCTTCTAAACCGAATTTCTTTAACATTTCCTTAATGTATTTAGATTGATTAAAGAAGATACCATCTTCTACTTGTTTGATTTGTAGACCAAGAAAGTAACTAAGTTCTCCCATCATACTCATCTCGAACTTGTCATGCATGATTTTAGAGAAATCATCACAGATGTCTTGACAAGTAGATCCGAATATAATATCATCTACATATATTTTAACAATGATTATATGTGACTCCTTTTTCTTAGTAAAAAGTGTGTTATCAACTAACCCCATGGTGTAGTTGTGTTTGATTAAGAACGACTTGAGTTTGTCATACAAAGCTTTTAGAGCTTTTTTGAGACTGTAAAGGGCTTTCTTTAGCTTATACACATGTTTGGGTTTTTCAAAATCGATGAAACCCGGAGGTTGAGCTACATATACTTCTTCATTAATAAAACCATTTAGAAAAGCGCTTTTGACATCCATTTGATAAAGCTTAAGATCATTAGCACAAGCATAAGCAAGAAGTATTCTTATAGACTCTAATCTAGCCACGGGGGCATAGGTCTCATCAAAGTCTATTCCTTCTTGTTGGTTATATCCTTGGTCAACGAGTCTAGCTTTGTTTCTAGACACTATACCGTTTGCATCTAACTTGTTTTTATAAACCCATTTGGTTCCTATTATGGTTTGATTACTAGGTGGAGGGACAAGTGTCAAAACATCATTAGAAACAAATTGATTTAACTCTTCTTGCATGGCCATTACCCAACTTTCATCTTTTATGGCTTCTTGTGTATTCTTAGGTTCTATGGTTGAAACAAAACAAAATAGGCTACTTTGGCTTTGGACTTGAGACCTTAAGGTTCTTTCGTTTAACTTTCCTATGACCTTATCTACGGGGTGATCTTTGGATTCTTTAATATTTATGAGTTCATTATTTGAAGGTTCTTCTTCTTCTTCATTTGTCTTTTTCTTTATTACAATAGCTTCACTTTCAAAAATCTCGTCATCGACAAGAGGTGGAGAGGGTTTGGGTGGACTTTCATAAAATTTTACATTTAATGACTCTTCTACCTTCATTGTTTCTTTATTTAATATGACGTAAGCTTTGCTATTAGGATAAAATAACCTAAAAAGATACCTTCGGTTGATTTAGGATAAAATTTTGTGAGGTAATCTTTAGTGCTAAGAAGAAAACATTTGCTACCAATGACTCTAAAGTGATCTAGCATAGGCTTTTTGCCTCGAAGTAACTCGTATGGAGTTTTACCTAAAATTGGTCTAATTAAGACTCGATTAAGTATGTACGTTGAAGTATCAACGGCATTGCACCAAAACTTTTGAGGTATGGATTGCTCATTTAGCATAGTGCGACTCATTTCTTGTAGGGTTCTATTCTTTCTTTCAACTACCCCATTCGATTGTGGAGTGCGAGGAGCCGAGAAGTTATGAGTAATATCATTAGCATCACAAAAAGCTCCAAATTGCACTTCATTATCGAATTCCCTACCATGATCCATTCTAATAGACACTATAGGACTTCCTAGTTGTCTTTGGATTTTCTTGCTCAATATTTCAAAGTAATTAAACATTTCAATTTTGTTCTTTAAAAATTTAGTCCATTGTACCTAGAGTAATCATCACAATGACCAAAGTGTAGTAGTTGCCTCCATAACTTTGGATAGCAGATGGACCAAATAAATCCACGTGTAGTAATTCTAGACACTTAGTTGTAGACACCATGTTTTTAGCTTTGTGACTAGAATGGACTTGTTTTCCTACATTACAAGCATCACAAAAGTGATGTTCATATTTTAATTTAGGTAGATCTCTTACTAGATCTTTGGATGATAGCGATTGAAGAAGTCACATATTGGCATGACCCAGTCTTCGATGCCATAAGATCGAAGTATCATCCATAAAATTAAGACAAAGTTTGTCTTTATGTTCATTACCAATTTTAATGACATAGACTCCATTTTTCCTAATTCCTCTTCCTATGGTTATGCCATTTTTTAATATCTTACTACCGGTTTTGGTAAAAAGTACATTGTACTTTTTATCACATATTTGTCCTATACTTAAGAGGTTAAAGTTTAGGTTTTCTACGTGACACACATCGTTAATGGTTAGAGATTTTTTAGAAATCATACCTTTACCGATGATTTTGCTTTTGCTATTTCCAAACACCACATTTCCTCCATTGAAGGATTCATATGTGGAGACTAGATCTTTATTGCCGGTCATGTGACTCGTGCACCCGCTATCCTTGACCCATTCATCCGGATCTAGGTCGACCTTTAAGCACACCTAAGAAAACAATTAACTCAAAAGTTTGGTCCCCATTTGTTCATGGGTCCATTAGTGTTAAACATTCCATTCATGTAGACATGTATGGATAAGGTGAATATGTATTCCATGGTTCAAAGTTTTGAAATGGAAAGCCATTTTGCATATTTGGGTTCCATCCCATTTGATGGTTACTTCTCGGATAAACATTATTAGGTCTCCTAGATGTGTTTGGTTTTGAAAATGATGGAGCTTTGTTTCTTGCAAAGATTGGATTATATTTTGGGGGTGGTTGTCTAGTGGTAATATGAGTTGGTTTCTTCTTATTAACAATAACAAAATCAGTTCTAGAAGAAGAAGCTATGTTATTACCACTGTTTGTTTCAGCAGACCCACGGATCCCTGGTTGTACACTAGTCGGTTCCCTTTTTGTGGGATCCGTGGGATCCGCGACAACAGTGGCTTGTTTTTCTATTGCTTTTACGAATTGTGTTTCTTTGTTTTCACTAGTTGACGCATCAAGTTGCTGAATACCTAGACCTTTTTGGTTGTTTCCAGTTTTAACATTATCTAGTATCATATCTAGAGTATTAGTACTCATTCTAGCAATCTTAGAATCTAGTTGATCAACTAGTGTTTGAAGTTGAACGCAAAGTTCACATTCACCACTTACTATTTTCCCTTTTTCTAGACGTTTCAATTTTGCCCTTAACTCTATGACTTCCTTATCTAAATGTTGGTTTTGATTTTTCAAAATCTTGTTTTTGTTAATTACTTTTAAGCTAATTTTGCAAAGTTTGACATATTCACTATGCAATGAGTCATCATCTAATGATGAGCTACTATAGTATTCGTGACATACCTCATCATTTTCCATGAGACAAATTTCTTCGTCCTCCTCCTCGCTCATTCCCCATGAACCGCTCACGAATGCCTTTTGATCATCCCGTTTGGGACACTTGCTAATAAAGTGGTTTGGGTTCCCACATTTAAAGCAAGCACGATCATCCCTTGGCTTCTCGTCCTCTTTGCTTTTCCGGAATCCTTTCTTGTCGTCATACGGTTGTTTGACGTATCTTCCCTTCCTTCTAAAGAACTTTTTAAAGTCCCTTACCGCCATGGCATACTCCTCGTCATCACTATCCGAAGAGGAGTTCTCTTCATCGCTTGAGACCTTCTTGGCTTTAAGGGCAAGAGATTTGTGTTCTCTTTCACTTTTGAGGCTTTAGAATCTTTAGCGAGGACAAGCTCATAGACTTTTAAATTGCCTATGAGTTCATCAAGGGTAAGGATTGAAAAGTCTTTAGATTCTTCGATTGCCGTCACCTTAGATCTCCACTTGGATGGAAGTGCCCTTAGATATCTCCTAACATGATTACGGCTAGAGAAAGATTCATCAAGTGCTTGTAAAGATGTAATAATAGTATTAAAATTAGCAAAAGAATGATCTATATTATCCTCATCCGATTTTGAAAATTGTTCATATTGTTGAAGAAATAGATCAATTTTATTATTTTTAACTTGTTGATTACCTTGATGAGTTACAACTAAAGAATTCCAAATTTCTTTAGAGGTTCTAAGCATAGAAATTCTTTCGAATTCCTTTTTGGGTAAAGCATTATATAAAACCATTTTAGCTTCACTATTTTTGGAAAGCTTTTTCTTAATGTCATTGGTGTATTTATCATGAGGTATGTTAACTAAATTTCCTTTATCATCTTTTGATGTAGCTTCAAAATCGCCTTCAACAATGATGTACCAAAGATCAATATCTTTAGACTTCACATACGTTTCGAATCTATTTTTCCAATATATAAAACCATTAGTTTCAAGTAGTGGTGGTCGTTGCATAGATTGCCCTTCCTTGTAGTTTTCAGAACCCATAGTGATCGAAAAGTTTTTAAAATACGGTTTACTTTAAAACTTTTATAAACTTAGCTCTTGATGCCAATTGTGGAAAACTAGAAGGGGGGGGGGGGTTGAATAGTTTTGCCGATTTTAAGTTAGTTTCAAAAACTTTAGATTCGATGTTATGTGAAATCATATGGATGAAGATAAAGTATAGATCTAAGAATAATGAATGTAAATAAAGTAAATCAAGGAAAAGAAATGACACAACCGATTTATAGTGGTTCGGCTACAAGGACACCTTCCTTGCCCTACTCCACTCCCCGAGTCACCTACTCGAGAGTTCAAGCACTATGTCAACAAACTCCTTCAACTAGGCGGAGAAGCCTACACAACGTTGCTTACACCTTTTTCCGGTACAAAGCTAAATACCGAGTCCGTAACACGGAGGACCAAACCAACACGACTATTACGCAAAAACTATGTGAAATATCAATGATCTGCGCAAAACCGTCAAGTCTAAATAGACTTAAAACAGCTTAAGCACAAATACAATTAAGATCAGAGAATACAGGGTATTCCCGGGTCGTTAAGTCCCACGGAGACTCAATGGTGTGTAAACACTGATTCAGACGGTAGAATGATCACTAATGATAGCGATCAGAAAGGATTAGGATTGAATATTACACTACTGAAAAAGGTTATAAAATAAAAGCGACTTAAATGCAAATTAAGAAAATTAAAAAGATAAAAGATATTAAATAAACGCTATCACTATTTTTAAAGTGATGAACGTTTAAAACCTAAGACTAAAAACTTACGTTTAAATTAAAAATACGTAAACGTATAAATAAAAACGTGAAACTTATACAATCTAAATCCTAAAAATATGAAAAATACATTTTTACAAACCTAATTATATAAGAAAATTTACAGAAAAGGAAAATTATTTTTAAAACTATTTATCTAATTATTATTAATTAAAAACTATTTTAAACTATTTAAAATGCACTAAAATAGAAGAAAATACAAAATTAACCTAGAAAAATGAAATTATAACTTGGAAAAATCTAAAATATGATAAAACTAATTTTAAAACTGAAAATATATTTTTTAGACTTTTTATGTATTTATTACTAATTTAAAACTATTTAAAACTAATTTAAATTATTAAAAATACCAAATAAAAGGAGAAAAATAGGGAAAAATACTTTTTAAGCTTTTTACATTTATCTAAACTTAATAAAATTG